>MDYQ01000812.1:0-127706 GCA_003024175.1 Planoprotostelium fungivorum
CCGGCACGTACAATTGTTCTTCATAAAAGAGTAAGTCGTCAGTGACGTGAAACCCTTGATCAGTATGATCGTTATCGTCCAGGTCTCCGTCGTAGGATCTCATCTTTCCCGAGCCAGGAGGAAAACGTGATCTATGTTCGTTACCATAGTCGTTCATCCATTGCATCACATCGTTGTAATACTGGTCATCTTGATACGCTTCTCTTAGCATCTTCTCGATGTGCGTGTAAGACGTACTTTCCGTCTGTACGTTCGCGTCGATGACTGCAAACAAGTGAGGAGGAAGTAGACATTTCTGCTGGTTCTGTCTGTCCCCTATGTCTAATTCATCCTGTTCGCGACGTGATAGTGCATCTGCAATGATGTTTTCTTTCCCTGGCCGATGAGATAACGTGAAGTTGAAATCTGATAGAAATTGCCACCATCGTACTTGGCGTCTATTCAGACTCTTCGATGTCATAAAGTATTTCAAATTATTGTGATCCGTAATGATCTCAAACGGAGTTGATGTCTCCATAGTATAGTGTGCCATCCTTTCAGGGATTCGATTATCGCCAACAGTTCTTTGTCGTGTGTATCGTAGTTTAACTCTGCAGGTTGCATCTTCTTTGACATGAATCCTACTGGATGTAAACCGTCTTTGTGTCGCTGNGCGACGCGATAGTGCATCTGCAACGATGTTTTCTTTCCCTGGTCGATGAGATAACGTGAAGTTGAAATCTGATAGAAATTGCCACCATCGTACTTGGCGTCTATTCAGACTCTTTGACGTCATAAAGTATTTCAAATTATTGTGATCCGTAATGATCTCAAATGGAGTTGATGTCTCCATAGTGTAGTGTCGCCATCCTTTCAAGGATTCGATGATTGCTAACAGCTCTTTGTCGTGTGTATCGTAATTTAACTCTGCAGGTTGCATCTTCCTCGACATGAATCCTACCGGATGTAAACCGTCTTTGTGTCGCTGGGACAGGACGCCTGAAATTGCAAAGTCCGACGCATCCGTCTCTAGCACAATTGGTAGCGACGGGTCAAAATGACGACACACATCAGCTGTGACAAAAGCTTCTTTCAAATCTTCGAATGACTTTTGTAAATGGGGTGTCCACTTCCACTCTACGTCTTTACGTGTCATGTTTGTCATCGGTGTGACGATGGAGGAGTAATTTCGTATAAATCCGCGATAGAAATTGCAGAATCCTAAGAAGGATTGCAAAGCTTTTAAATTGACGGGAGGCGCCCAATTTCGTATAGACTCTACTCTATCGGCACACATGTGAATCCCGTCTGGAGTAACCTCATAGCCCAGAAACTTGACCTTCTGTGAGTGAAATTCACACTTCTTCAGATTCACAGANCGCCTATTCAGACTCTTCGACGTCATAAAGTATTTCAAATTGTTGTGATCCGTAATGATCTCAAATGGAGTTGAAGTTTCCATGGTGTAGTGTCGCCATCCTTTCAAAGATTCGATAATTGCCAACAGCTCTTTGTCGTGTGTATCGTAATTTAATTCTGCAGGTTGCATCTTCCTCGACATAAATCCTACGGGATGTACCCCGTCTTTGTGTCGCTGGGATAGAACGCCTGAAATCGCAAAGTCCGACGCATCCGTCTCTAGCACGATTGGTAGTGACGGGTCGAAATGACGACACACATCAGCTGTGACAAAAGCTTCTTTCAAATCTTCGAATGACTTTTGTAGCTGGGGTGTCCACTTCCACTCTACGTCTTTACGTGTCATGTTTGTCATCGGTGTGACGATGGAGGAGTAATTTCGTATAAATCCGCGATAGAAATTGCAGAATCCTAAGAAGGATTGCAAAGCTTTTAAATTGACGGGAGGTGCCCAATTTCGTATAGACTCTACTCTATCGGCGCACATGTGAATTCCGTCTGGAGTAACATCGTAGCCCAGAAACTTGACCCTCTGTGAGTGAGATTCACACTTGTTCAAATTCACAGACAGTTTGTGATCGATCACACGCTTCAGAACGCGACGTACGTGTTGTACGTGTTCTTCGTGTGATTGTGAATATATCAGGAAGTCATCTAGATAAATCTGTACGAAGACATCGATCATGTCGGAGAACGTACTGTTGACTTTCGCCTGAAAATTCCCTGGACAATTCGAGAGTCCGAATGGCATGACTAGATACTCGAATAGACCATAACGTGTCCTGAATGCAGTCTTCCACTCGTCGCCTTTCTTGATTCTTACCAACCAATACGCATTCTTAAGATCTAACGCAGTGAAGATCTTGCCCCTGCGTATCCGATCAAGCATCTCGTCGATCAGCGGCAGTGGATAGGTGCTCTTGACTGTCACGTCATTCAAACGTCGGTAATCAACGCACAGCCGGAGTGTACCGTCTTTCTTCTTAGCAAATAGTATGAGTGCACCACAAGGAGATTTGGAGGCTCTGATAAGACCTTTTTTGGTCATATCCGTAACGTAAGTATGAACGATGTTCATCTCGGCCTCTGACATCTGGTATAACGGTCCCATTGGGGGGATCTTGTCCCCAACGAGGTTAATCTCCATGTCAAAAGGACCATGTTCCGGCAACTCCTCATTTCCGTCCGAGAAAGCCGCCGCTAGATCAGCATACTCAGGTGGAATTTCCACCTTTCGTTCATGCACGACGGTTTCCTCTTGTTTTTGGACGTTGGCAAATGTAGACGTTGGAATTTACAGGCCTGTAAATCGGGACGTAGTCCCGTCAGTTGGAATTTACAGGCCTCTACAACGAAATACCGATCGATCTCCGCCGCTCATTCCCACATCATCCAACGCGCTTTGCACAGAGTGATGCCCTTTTGGTAAGTTTTCCTTTTGTAATCGGTATTGATATAGAAAAAAGTTGCAGATTGTATGTTGCCTATTAGCCATCTCTCAAAAGTTAGACTTGCACTGAATACAATCGCTAACGTCATCAGACCACGTCCTGATCCGACAGAGGTGAGGGGTGTTACATCACATCTGATTCAGATGATGTTGGACAACATTCAAATAAATTACTTGTAAGTTTGAGTTCTCTATAGACATGACGGTCTCTGAGCAGTGCAACATACGATAGAATTACAAGAAAGACAATCAAGATCAATGAGCCATTGACATGATAAGGTAAGGAGTGCTCTGTATGCTAACCATGTACAATCTGCATACAAGAATGATGCAGAAGATCACTTGAGAAGCCAGTGTCATCATGGCTTACANAACCCTAAACCCTAAACCCTAAACCCTAAACCCTAAACCCTAAACCTAAACCCTAAACCCTAAACCCTAAACCCTAAACCCTAAACCCTAAACCCTAAACCCTAAACCCTAAACTCTAAACCCCGATAAGGTAAGGAGTGCTCTGTATGCTAACCATGTACAATCTGCATACAAGAATGATGCAGAAGATCACTTGAGAAGCCAGTGTCATCATGGCTTACAATGCGTCAGGGTCAAATAAAGTTGGGAATGAAATTGCCTTTTATCTGTCTCTGAATATACTCCCGCCTTGTGGAAATTTTTTAGGGTGGTGGGAGTGATGGATATCAAAAAGCATTCTTCATCACATCCCACTCCAATGACAAAACGGAAGGGGTGTGACCAGATTAAGAACACTCCAGAGGAGCTTCTTCTGGTCATGTGGAGACACATGACTCCTTCTGGTAAAAAGTTAGAAGGTAATGATGCTGGCCCTCAAAGAGAAAAACACGCATTATGGAATTGGACCCGCACCGTGAGAGAAAAAACCATGTTGCAGAACATCAACAATCATGCCGTGTGCATTTGGCTTCAAAGAACAGAGAGGTCCAAACATGAGGTGAGTGCACAGCATGCAAAGAGGTCTGACAAGAACAGACCAGTGTTCTTGGCTGGTTTCGACTTGTTTGCCAAGATCAAGTGCAACATACCGTTAACTGGCTGCATTTCAAGACGGGACATGGTGGTCGAGACATGATGTATTATATGGCTATCAGCCTTCGCCTCTATTGGCCAGGTGCTTGTCGATTGTGATTTGGTGTCTAATTCATCCAGGTATGAAGGAGGATCTCACCGGAGCGGGTCATTCATGTTCCGTCTGCAGATTGAAGGTCAATTTCATCTATCGGCTACCGTTGAACAATATAATCGACTCAGAACCTCTGCAGAGAGGTATTATTGATGTGACGTACCTACCTCCATACGATGATCAAGATGAAGACGGCCATCACTGCTGGCAATACCTCATTGTTATGGTGGATCACTTCACGAAGATGGCTTGGGCAAAGCCAGCAGAGCATCGCAACGCAGCCACCATTGTGACATTTCTAGAAGAACTCCGAGACGAAGGGATCATCTTTCAGATCTACCACAGTGACAACCTACAACTTCAGCAAGAGGACCCTCAAGGACTTCAAGAAGCAGATGGAAGAGCACGAAGAAGCCAGGAAGGAGGAGAGGGAGAGGGAAGAAGCGGCCAGGAGAGAAGAGGAGGCCAGGAGAAGACCTTTCCTCTTTGGAAGAAAGAAGCAGTTCCCTCCTCAGGATGACCCTGCCTCCAAGAGACAGAGGAAGGAGTAAATTCGATCGAAATAGATCATATCAAGAGACACCAGACTGTTGTACATTTTTTTTTGTATGTGTTCACTTGGTGGTCCGTGTGACGAGGGCCATATCTTTCTTATGCCTTGCGCTACGGTGACTTTTTTCGACTCAAAAGATAGATCTCTTCGAGATCTATAAGATAGTACCATTTACGTTAGTCTACAACCAGCCATAAGCGTCGTACAATACGCCTAAACCCTAAACCCCCAACACTGATGCGCTTTGAATGCGCGTTTATTATTTAATTCTTTACATCTACAACCACCTATTTACCGATTGACCCGAATATTTACATTATTAAATTTACAAGTGAATTACAACCTTCGCTTTGCTTCCTGACAATGATCTTGCCAAAGGTGAAAATGTCATCTGTCTGTATCTCTGTGTAATTTCTCTTTCCCACCTGTACAATCTTTGTTGTCCTTCTCATTTTGGCCGCTGGAGTCTGGCTCTCAAGTGGGGTAATGGAAACCTCCTAGAATTGGCTGGGGACACAAATTATTTCAGCCATATTTCTCAAGTGTGCTAATTGGCAACGGCAAACTAATTCTTAACCTCTTTGGTCCGCAATAGTGAGATGGTGCATTGAAGATGGATTGAATACTGGAATATGCACAATGAAAATTAAACACTCTTGATGAATTGATCCCAATCTACTTCTCATTTATTCATCGTCTTCTTCTTCCTCATCATTGTCTTCTTCCTCTTCTTCATCCTCCTCGCTATCATCACTCCACTCTGCCCCTCCTTGATTCCATGAGTCATGGTTTGGATTGTGCAAAAGATCGTCTTCCTCTTTGTCTTCTCCTGATCACTTCAGACATTTCACTTTCTCCTTATCTCACCCAGAGTCCTCTTCTCTTCTTGTTCCTCCTCACAGGTCTTGATGTATTCATTCTGAACGGCCACCACTTCCACGCTATTCTTGCATTTTGCATAGTCCTCTAATAACTTTCTGACATACAGTCATGCGTGAGATGAAGGATGGGACTCCACCTGTTGAGATCGTAGAAACCAGCCCCCCATTTGAATTTAGACAAGACGATGTGGGCCTCTTCGAAGTGATTGGTGATGAAGAGTGTGGCTGCAATAGCTTCAACACACGTGAGTTTGAATGGTTTCCCATAGTTCACAGGGTTGGCTGCGATGAGAAAAGGGAGGAGTCTGTGATGTCCACTGCTCATCTTGTTGAATGGGACAGACTCAATCATGGCCCAGGAGCAGTCAATGGCTGTGATTCCATACTTCTCTACGACATCTCTGTCGGCTGGCGAAATGGACATCTCCCCCCGAGGACTGAGAACAATTCCTCTCGTTTTTCTCGATATAGAAATCTCTTTCAGATAGCCCAGACGAGCCAGCTTCCTTCCCGTGCACCTCTTCGAATCGCATTGTCCAAAGTCCTGGGTACCGTCAGGATCGGCATAACACTCTACGTCTCACCCACATGGTCAGTTTGACTGGAAATTCTTGGGAGAATCAGCGAAACTAAGACGATTCATCATCACCTGTTGCTACATTCTCCTCCGTTTCTACTTCGCTCTCTCTGTTGTTGCTTTTCTGCCATGTCTTCTTACGACCATGGTCCTTTCCCATGATGCCCAGCTGCTGATGTGATGTGATCGGTCTCAGTTTTATCGGTTTGAAAACGGACGAGAATCTTGCGAGAACAAAAGTCAGAGGAGAAAGACAGCAGGGAAGATGAACGTCTTCACCAGACGTGAACCCGTGGCAGAGAGAAGGTAATTGAATCCTGTCCGTCCAACAAATGGTGATCATTGATTGATGTGATTTCAGGGAGCGTCTCAATGAAGATGCACCCCGTATTGTCAGAAAGGATAGAGGAGATCACTACAAGAATGATAATCCCAAAAGGAAGGGACCTAATGCAAAGGTAGAGCCCGCAAAGAAGAGAAGGCTGGACAAAGAGAAAAAGTCCAAAACCATTCTTCAGGCCAACAACAAAAACTCAGTACCCGATGAGATGGAAAAGAAGGAGACGATCAAAATAACAGGACTATTTTCACCCATAGGTATGGTTGGACAGGTCAGCAGCGGTGTTCCCTTCATTCTTCGCTCCAAAACTCTCACTTTATCGATTGGAAGGTGAGAATTTTGAAGATTGGACATAATGATGATTCGACAATGATTCACATCACGTTCGAGATGTGCATCAAGGAAGAGACTGAAACGAACAGGTCTCTTCAAGTTCGAAACCTGGAAAAACTGGCGGTGGTAGGAACGAGCCCTCTCTTGCCCGCTGACATCACTTGCATGGAGCAATCTTCGACTCACGGACTGATCGTGGCCGCTGGACCCATCCTCTACAACATCAAGACTAATTTGATCGTTCGACAGTCGGAACCTCACGTCTCCGGCTTCCTTCAGGTGTTCAACCATGTCATCGAAATGGACTGAAATCTCTCAGTTACTTCTCCTTGGACCATACTGTGTCAGCATCAGTGAGGGACAGACGAACGCACTGCTCTGGTCTCCCAAGTTGAAGGCCGCGGACAGGATCAAATTCGACCCCAACTTCCAGCCCACTTGTATGCTCCATCCACCCACCTACATGAACAAGGTTCTCTTCGCTTCTGCCAATGGAGGTCTTCAGCTATGGAACATCGTCACTCGCACCCTCATCTACAAGTGATCTCCCTCATCTCTCCTACGATCACTGTTCAGAACCTACTTCTATTCAGTATTGAAATGTACGTACAGATTCCAGAACGTATTGAAAGAGGAGAAGGCAGATTACGGAGAGAGAAGTACGGCGGAGAGATTGACCACGAGTCAACTGTTGGGCACCCACAAAGAGGAAAAGAGAAACGTGAGTGGGAGGGAGAGACCGAGTTGACGTGGAACAGATGAAGATCACTTGCATGGCATCTTCGGGTGTGCTGGATGTCGTTGCCATCGGGTTCTCGGATGGATCCATCGTGGTGCATCATCTGAAGAAGGACGCTACCATCGTCAGATTCCATCAAGTGGAGGGTGAAGTCACCACTCTGTCTTTTCGATTGGGTGAGTTATCCTCTGTTCATCACATCATCAGAAGAATCGAACATCAGAACATGATGATCACCGACATCACGAACGAGAAGAGAAATCCATACATTCATTGTGATACGATGAATGAGACGAAAAGGAAAGAACTGATGGAAACAGGAGGAGAGGCACTTCTGGCATCAGGGACGACGAAGGGAAGTATTGTCATCTGGGATCTGGACAAGAAATGCGTGAGGAACATCGTGCAGAACGCTCACCAGAGTCCATCGGGTGAACTGGGCTCCGTGACGAGCATTCGATTCCTCCCCGGTCAGCCCATCATGTACACCACTGCGTTCGATAATTCCATCAAGTGCTGGATCTTTGATAGTCCGGACGGAAAGTGCAGGCTGTTCAAAGAGGCTTCCGGCCACAGTGCTCCCATCGAGGAGATCAAGTGGTATGACGGGGAAAACCCGGGAGTCATCTCTTCTTCAAAGGACATGAGTCTCCGCCTCCACTCTCAGCGTAACGTTCACCAGAAGATCTTCTTCGGTCCCGGTTCGAAATACGCATTGGAGAGCAGTGCTCACGTGAGATTTCATCGAAATTCGAGAGTGACACGGAACAGGTTCGGAAGATTCCCCCCATCGCAAAGTTTGATTTCAGCGTGAGAACGGAAGACAGATGGCCCAGTGTGGTGGCTCTCCACGAAGACAGTAACGTACTCAGAACGTGGGACATCCTTCACATGAACGCGGGAAAACATCAGCTGCCCGTACACACGACCCCCACTGTGCGTATTGTACGTTTGTAGATAGGCTGAATGGAGACAGACCGTGGCCGTGAGTCTGTGTGGAAACTTTGCTTTCGTGGGGCTTGTCGATGGCAGAGTGAAGCGATTCAACATCCAGTCGGGGAAATACAGAAACGATTACAGCATCTCGAAACGACCGGGTCACAGTGCCCCCGTGACTGGAATCTCTTCGGACACCATGAACGACAAGTTGATCACATGCAGCATCGATGGTACCATCAAGTTTTGGGATCTGCACTCGGGTGATCTGAAGCACGTCATCGAGGTGTGCATCGAATCTCTCTCACGATCGTATCTTTCACACTGCATCCATAGAGTGTCTTTCATACAGCATCCATAGATGATCATTCATGATGTGAATCGATGATGAATGATGCGCAGGTGAACGAGCCGATATCGAGCATGTACTTCCACAAGGGAAACGAATTACTCGCCGTCGTCTGTGACGATCTCAACATTCGAATCTACGACATCCAGACACGCAATCTCGTTCGTCTCTTGGGCGGTAACAAGAGCCAGATCACCAGCATGGTGAGTCACACATCGTGAAGCTGTTCTCACCTTTCTTCAGGTGATGTCACCCGATGGAAGACTGATCATCAGCGGCTCGGCCGACAACACCATCCGAACCTGGGACATTCCATCGGGCAAATTAGTCGACATCTTCTCGGTCGATTCACCCGTGGTGTCCATGTGTTTCAATCCTTCTGGTTCACGCCTCGTCACTGCTCATTCGGGTTCCTCTCATCTCCTCTTATGGTGATCCATCTCTCTCCCTCACCGTTGACTCACTCTGTTCAGGGTGAATCTGTTGTTCTACGGAGACATCACCTTGGCTCCTGTCAAGGAGACGGTGGAGAAGAGGAAGTACACGACGCTGCACGACAACAACCGACCGGAGATGAAGGTCAAGATAGGTGAGGCGCAGACCATCGAGTGCGATTGACAAGATGAAGATGAGACCGAAGAGGAGGTGGAGTTGAAAGAGGAGGATGTGAAGGAAGAAGAGGAGGAAATCGATCAGATGAACCGAGAGGATGATGAATTTGTCACCACAGCAGAGGACCAGGTGAGAGAAAAGAATAGAAGAGAGAGAAATAGAAGAGAGAAGAGAAGAGGGACAGAGGGGAGAGGAGGGACTGAAAGAGAGTAGATCGAGAAGGAGATTCGCAGGAGAGTTCAGGCAAAGATCAAGAAAGACAAGGAACGAAAGGTCAACAACGAACAGAGAACGGACGATCTCATCACCTTCTCCGATCTACCTTCCTCCGCATGGTCATCCATCGTACACATCGACACCATCAAGGTATGCCCTCTCCATCACACGAGATCGCTCACTCTTCCAGGAACGAAACAAGCCAAAGGAGACAGTCTCGAAGAAGATCAAGAACGCACCCTTCTTCCTTCCCGTTCAATCTGGATTGAACCCACAGTTCAAGGTGGAAGAGCAGGCCACAGAGTCAAGAATCCGATCGGTTGCCCCCACCGAACTCTCCCCGTTCGCTCGTCTCCTCGTGGACGGAAGATGTGAGTCACGTTGAAGGGAGAGAGAGCTCTGTAGAGAGACTGACGGCAGTAGATTCTGAGGGAATCGACTTTCTGAAGGAGCTGACGCCATCTGGAGTGGACTTTAACATTCTGATGTTGAACGGTACGGAGGAGATGGCAGCATTCCTCATGATGTTGCACTATCAGCTCAACATGAACACCTCGTTCGAGTTAGTGCAGGCGTACATGTCTTCCTTCTTGAAGGTGAGCTCGTGAGATGGGAATGACATCTGAGATGTGATCAGCACCACTCGGATACAGTGTTGATGAACGAGGAGATGCACAGTCAGGTGGTATCACTCAAGGAGGCACAAGACACCCACTGGCAGAGACTGCAGTCCCTCTTCAACATGAACTCTTGCCTCTTGAACTTTTTCTGTGGAAACCAGTGATCATCCAATAAAGGAGAGACTCTCACGTGGCATCATCTGTGCCTGTTATTCATCATCACAACCTTGTTTGAGAAGACCGTCTGAACGCATTCCAAGGGTTATCGAAGAGAAAAGGAATAGACAACAGAGACTCTATTTATCATCCTCACTCATCTCATCACTGTCATCTGATCCATCTTCTTTCTGGAAGTAGACAGATTCTTCTCGATCCGCTGGTGCCTCTAATGTCTTTGTAATATACCTGTGTCTGTCATCATCTCTTCATCGCGATGATGCAGAAGAATCTCCACCCACCACTTTGAGTTCTCGTCCAATAGTTTAACCCAAAAATCGTTGAAAGATCTCTCACACCTAAAGAACATCAGCTCTGACTTGTGCAAGGAGCTCACCTCTTCAACTCTCCGTCCTGAACTTCTGTTCGGAGGTGCTCCACAAAGGGCTTCTTGTATCGAGCAAAACCCAATTCACCCAATGAGGTGATGATCCTACCTGTTTCAATTTGAATTTTGAATCTTCTCATTCTTGAACGTTTACAACGTTGATGGGCTTAGATTTATGATTCTATGTCTAAGGAGAGCTCACTGATGCGAAGGTAATTGTGAGATGATACTCTCAAATTTTGATATCGACTCTTCCAGTTGCTTCCTCTTTTGATTTCTCCTGTTTCGGTGGATACCAACTCCATCCCGTAGAAATCCAACTGTTGAGAAGATGAGCCTGATGAGAAGATGGAATTTACCATCAATCGGTACGAGCGGATGACTCTGACTGCACACTCTCTGCTTTCACGTATCTGCTTCGCTTCCCCTTTTGTCAACGAGCTGGACTCCCAGTTCATTCCACTGTTCTCAAATACTGGAAATAACCATTGTATGTACCTTCTCGAATCAACCTTACGTGTTCCGTGTGAAATTCACCCGTGATGTGCCTCTAAGAGTCCGTAATTGCCATGCCATTTCTTGTGGATGACATCGATCAGAGCCCCATCCGGAGAGCTCGCGAGTTCGTTGCTATAGAACAAGTAATTAGGTCCCTCTCTCGCAGTCGTCACAGAGCGAGTCGTGCGAGATGTAGTTTGAAGCAGCTGCCACAGCATTAGAGGTAAGAGGGTGACGACAATATAGAGATAGACCTTGGGGATATATTTACTCATGGTAGTGCTGTTCCGTATTGATCGTTGCGGTGTGATCGGAAAGATCAAAAATTCGCAATTCTTCGCTGAATCACATCGTACAAAGGCATGTTGCTCCCCTTCTACTATGTATTAGAGATCCTCTTCTTAATTTGGAACTCTACGTTCATGAAAGTAGTGCCTCTACCAATCCCTTGATTACATCAAGTGAGTGATAATGATACTTGATGTACGAGTGAATCGAATGAATTCCTCATTGTCATCAACAAGGACATCATGAGCACAGCTAGGCTGGATAATACTGAACACATCGCGTTGTAGAGATCTGAGTTTTCGTCGAACACCCAACAAAAGCGAGCACGTGCTGATGAGCACACTGCTCTTCAGATCAGGAACAAAGATTCGATCATTCACACAATCACGACTCACGTTAGGGCAAACGAGAACACATCACACCACATCACCTTTACAAAAGATGGAAGAAGCTAACCCCCTCGGTGACGTCAGTCTTTGACGATCGTACTCTTCTCACTCACACAGATCGCGATCGAAACCGGAGTGTCGCGCGATCACGAACAGAGAAGACAGAATGGACCCACCTTCGAGAAGAGTGAGTCACCATCGAGATGGATGTCACAGAACTAAAGTGAGGCGAAGGAGAACACTCGGAGAAGAAGGAACCAGCAGTCAGGACACCTTCCGTCATGAAACCATTTGTCCTCCCAAACGATCCGCAACCAGATGGAGCTGACATGCACGAGAGTCTGTTAGAGCTCATGAAAGAGACCGATGTACCCAAGATGCAGGTGAAGGGAGAATAGGAAGATGATCTCTGAGGGCATTCAGAAAGTCATCGATGCATTAGAGATCTTGTTACCACCCGCGAAAGAAGAGATGAGACTGTATCACACTCCGAGATCAGACATGTCTCGTCTGGAGGCCTCGAGCATCGTTCTGTCTATCGAACCGAATGATGGTGTCTACGATCTCATGTCCCAGAGAAGACAAGCCGACCTCACTTTCCTGCACAGACCTTTCAACCTCAACCGAAGAAACGTCCCCAGAACATCCTCAGTCACTTCCAGTCACATCCGTTTCGATGAGGTGATCTCATTCTCCATCTTTCGACATCACATCGACGATGATCCAGTTGTTGACTACGGGATGGAATCCCATACTGGCATTACGTTTGGGTATGGCCAACGATGTCTTCTGTGTGCAGGGTTTCAAGAACGATCCAGATCGCAAGATCGGCCTCATAGGTGATCCTTTACACGACACAGAGCAGCTAGATTGAATCCATCTGCAGGAAAGTTGAAGACCCCAGTCAGCCGCAGACAATTCCACGACCAAGTGGAGAGGGAATTCGAGGGAATCGAAGTGGCTCAGGTGAGTTCATCTTTCGATGACAAAGGATGACGTGTACAGATGGGAAATGAGGAAGAAGAGAAGGAGATGGTGCACACTGTGGGAATACTGAACGCACTGACACCAGACTTACTCCGTGACATCGAATCAGAGTGCAAGGAGGTGAGTGAGGGATGGGAGATGTGGTCTGAGAGAACGAGTACAAGGTGGACATGCTCATCACGGGAGCACCCAGAGAGGTGGGATTGTTGGAAGCTTCGAAGATTGGATTCTCTGTATTGGCCGTGGGACACACTTCTTCAGAGTGGTGGGGCATCAAGGTGGGTCTTTCGATGGGTTCATCCGTACGTTGATATGTTGCTTCTTCTGTTCATTCTCTATCTGATCTGTTCGCCTTATTCGTCGCAGGAATTGAGAAACATTCTGGCCCGGCTCTTCACGGGAGCAAAGGTGACGTACGAGAGGGAGATAAAATTGAAGAAGAGAACAGATCCACGTTGTAGAACCAGAGATGGAAGAGACGAACGAGAAGATCAGTTACACGGACGAGAACGGCATCGAGTACGTCATGGATGAAGGAAAGAAGCAGAAACGAACGAGGAGAGGCAACAGCGCACGCAGGAATAACGAAAAATCCTCGTCATCCAGAGGCAAGGAAGAGACCAGGGGTGATTCGCAGAGGGGAAGGAGAGAAGAGAAGAACGTAGGATCACCTGAGGCAAAGCACGAAACGAAGAAGAGGTGACGATGAGTCTGAAGTTGAGCTGAAGTGGAGCAGAAGAGAGAGCAGAGGAAGGGATAACGGAAGAGAGACGGGGAAGAGTGAAGGATTCAAATCGAAGCCGATGAACCCACAGGCAGCTGTCTTTGGTGGAAAGCCTTCCGTAGTCGACGCAAAATAAGCGAATAAAATGCGCAAGGAGCAAGTTGAATATCAGTGCATTATTGATATACAATCTAAATTTGAGAGCAAGATGGGAGCGGGCACCTCGCGTGTGAATCCAGAGGGAGAGTCACCACTAGAGCCCAAGACACCATATCAGGTTGGTATCGTGAGTGGTTTCACACGTGCAGCTCTCTTTATCACTTGTGAGACATCATCGAAGAGGTCTAAGCTGAATCGCACGTCAGACTATCTTGAGGACAATTTCGACCAGTGCGGACGTGAACTGGGAGCTGCGATCTGCAAATTACCTCGTCTGATTTCACAGTATGATAAGGACATCAACAGCCCCCTATACGGGGTCGTCGCTGTGAGGTGCATGGGCGATATGAAGCAAGGCTGATGACGAGGTAGCTCACCGGTCTACCAATCAGTCTTCGACTCTTCTGCAGCACCTTTCGCATACACTGAAGTCCACGGACACCAAGAATACTCTCATTTTCCCGCCACTGGCGGACACATCTTCATCAATCTGAAGGCAGACCGAAGAGATCTGCTCTTTTCTGTCGCAAGATCCTTCTTAGATCAGGTGAAACTCATCCGTGTCGATGGAAACTCCATCATCAAGAGCGTCTCTGAGACAGAGGGTTTCGTCTACGAAGTTGGTGATGAGAAGTATCATCTCATCCAAATTCACAATGAAACAGGAGAGAACGGCTTCGGCAGAGACTTGACCGGATTCGAGGATGGAACGAAGAACCCACGAACGCTAGAGGCACAAATTCAGGCAGCCATAGTACCTCTTCGAAGTGGCAGCTATGTTCTGGTTCAGAAGTGGATCCACGATCTGACTTCATGGGAGAAACAGACGGAGTCACAACAAGAGTGCATCGTGGGAAGGAAGAAGGTGAGATGACGAAGAATAATGATCTGATGTCTTCAGACGGACTCGGCCAAGCTGGACCCCAACCCCCCAACATCCCACGTCTCTCTCGTGGACCTCGGAAAGAGGAAGATTGTGAGACATTCCATGCCCTTCGGTAGCGCATCAGAGCACGGTCTGTACTTCTTGGCTTACTCGTCCGATTTGGACAGAATGGACGAGATGCTGCAGAATATGATCTCTGCATCCAAAGGAAACAGTGCGATGGACCTGATGAAGTATTCACGATGTGTGATGGGTCAATACTATTATGCTCCTTCCGCGGGTGAGATGGAGAGGTATCTGAATCAGACGGAGAATGAATGTTTGTGATTGTATCCTTGTATTTATTTCTTTGTACATCACAGATCAGACACGATCTTCTTGACGTCAATCGCTCTGGACACCAACCGATGTCTCTCGATCTTCGGGATACCATTTGGCCCCCTTCTTGCGGTGTAGATCCACTGATGGCGTCATAAGACACATCAATCCTATCTCATCCTCACCTTGTTTTGCAACTCGTACGTGACAAAATTGGTCTGTCGCGACATTGAGACAATGAAACGTTACATCAACCCACCTGAGTGTATCCCCACACGCTCTTGAGATCCGGTGAATTTTCGAAGAGAAACTTGAGGAATACTTCGCAATTCTTTGCATCGCATCAGAAGAGAGAAGGGTAGGATCTCTCACATCGACGAATTCTTTTGCGAAAGATCTGGTGGGTTCGGGTTGGTAGCCGTGGGGCATGAGAGTCATGTTCCTGATGCGATTGACGTTCTTCAAGTGCAAGAAGGCTCCTCGGACCACCTTCCACTTCATTGGATCCACCTGAATCTGTTAGTCATCAAAGTGAACCGATCTCACCTTCAGATTCTCTAAATAAGTGATAGATGTGGGAACAGAAGAGATCAAGAGGTTGATATCAGAGATTTCCTTGCATAGGTACAGTCTCCTCAACTCAGTATGTCTGATCAGTTGCTGGCACAGTGTTTCGAGGTATTGCGTGATGATGGTACCTGACATCGTCATCAGTGGTTGACGATGGAGATGATGGATCGCAAGATGTGAAATGATCAGATTTGACGTGATTCACCTGAATATTGTAGATCCACCGTGTCGATTGGTCTCAGCTGTCCATTCCGCATCGGTTTCAACAAGAAGATGGTGTCTTCTATGTTGCCTAACTCAATCTTCCTCAAGTTGGGTAACGCATCCGGGCTCAAATATCGCCCGAATGCTCCACCAGCTGGGTTACTCAAGTACAACTGCATTTCGTCAACTCTTTCATCATCTTGATGTTCTTTACCTCTTGGAGGTGTTTGTGTTGATTCAAGAAAGAAGACATTCCCATCTGATCGAATGGAAAGGGTAATTTGAGGGAGGTCAAGAAAGGCCACACATCGGTCAATCGATCAAACTGTATGCGATCGTGGAAATGAGGGATCAGTGACAGCGATTGGAGGTGAGAGCATGCAGAGAGGGAGGAAAAGAGTTGCTCCCATTCACTGAGGGGTCGGCTGAGTTCAGAACGGATGTGGATGCTCCGTAGCGTCCCGTTCAAACTCTTCAAGAAAGCAGGAGAGTTTCCAGCCCAGGAGAGAGAAGAGCAGTTGATGTCGAGGTCTCTGCAGGTGACAGGTCTGGGCAATGTCCAGATGGCATCGTCCCACATCTTCCTGTACCAGCAGAATCTCTCCATCCTCTGGCACAGATTGAATATGTTTCGTAAGGAGGAGACGAAGTCCAGCTCCTCAGAGAAGTTCTCATCTCTGACGAGGTCGTGTTTGTCTTTCAGTTGGTCGTAGATGGTGATGGTGTGAACCCACAGGGCTCGGTGACGTTCCGTCGATAGATGAGGTAAGGCATTGTTCCGTGCTGGAGTCAACTGTTTGTCGTTATAGACAAGGAAGAATCAGTCACTAACCTTGAGATGTCGATACCGAAGGCGCATTATGGTGGGTTGAGCGGCTTCGTACCATTTCTTACAGACGGTCAACAGAGGAAATAGGTTCACACTCTCTTCTGCAGTGGTCTGTTGAAATCAGCACATCAAGGATGGTTTCCATCGAGGAGGTGATGTTCACCTTTGATATGATTAAACCAACAACGTCACAGCTCAGTTGATTGAAATGATCCGTCATTCACGTCGTGTCGTGTTGATGTGGAATTTCCTAATGATGTAATTGACGGAAATGAATCACAACGACAACAGCAACACTTGAACTCTTCGATTTATTGCCTGCTCAATTCGAAAAAGGCGCCGACGAACACGTCTTCACATTCCCTCCTTCAATCCACCATTCTCCTGTGTCTCCGTGTGAGTCACTTCATCTTCTTCTTCATCACCATGCATCTTACCCAACGAATCAGATTGCGACAATCAAACGTAGCGGACTTGTTTCTTCTTCATGCCATATATACACGTACCAAAGAAGGTGACGCCCATGATGCTGAAATAAATAATGACCGTGGCCAAGCTCAAATTGTACAGATGTTTCTCCTGCACAGATGATCAGCTATACGACAGAAGATGGAAGGTGTGATGGATGAAATGACTCACACAGACGTCCACTCGAGCCACCCAACTGGCACCGATGCAGATCCAGATGAGAAAGAAGATGAACAAGAAGAAGGTGCAGCAGTTGGTCACCATCTTGAAGCCATTATAGGCCGTCTTGACTCTCGTTCCATCCTCTGCATGACTGTAAAAGTGGTTGCATAGGAGGAATCCACCACCCACACCAAAGACAAAGAGCTCGGCGACGAGAATCACTGAGGATGGTGTCAATGATAAGGAAGAGAAGAACTATCGGAAATAAAGTCTCACCAATGACAAATAGTCGGAGAGGTTTGTCGCAATCATCGTCTAGTAAGAGGACGACCAACTGTGCCAAGATGAGAAATGTGAAGAGAAGAACCAGAAGGATCTGACTGGGTAATAAGAGCATGCTGCATGCGTTGTCAGCGTTGTCAGAGGGATCTATCGTTTGGCCATTTGAACACAAATCAGCTCTCAATCGACAGATATATTGCAACATTCGTCTCACCTCTTATGAAAACGAAAGCGCGTCTTTTTCTCCTCCTCTAAGGCTGACATATCGTCATCATCCATGATTGGCAACATGTCTGGATCTATCTATCGTCTCAGCAGTAACTCTTATCTCCTCCTCTTTAGGAGTTGCTTGACTGCCTCTCCCGCCAATTCAGTCCGGTCGTCGGTTCTCTTTGTCTATTCTACAACGAAAAACTCCGCCAAATAACGTTTATTATAGCACTACTGCTCTCCTGCCTTCTTCTCTCTCAGCATGGCCCTCTCAAAGTTTCTGAATAAGGCCTTGTTGAACTCTTCCTTGTTCTCTTGGTTGATACCGTGGCCTGAGCCGTGGAACACAATGTACTCTGCAGGCACCAGGATGTCGTTCAATATCCCACTGTTCTCCCATCTGACCAGCTTGTCCTCATCTCCAGTCATGATCAAAATGGGTGCACCTGTTCTCTTCAATTTTACTTCTCACGCGTCATTTCTCACCTGAATCACGGATGACATTCAGTCTAGCTTCAGTGACGTAATGTGTGGATACGGCTGAAAATTGTCCCAAGAAGGTGGCCAGCCTGTTCATCGTTATTGGAAGTTCTTTGAAATAAAATGGAAAGTGATGGACAATAGCTCGCCTGGGTGGACCATCGAGGCGTGATCTCTCTACGGAAGACTTCCAGTATCTCTCGTGATACTCTGGTACTGCCAAGTGTTTCTGTCGAATTGTTCAACATCATTCACGATTTCCTCTGCAGTTGACAGAGAATCAACTCACGTCTGAGAACAAGATGGGGAGGCCAACCTTGGCCCTCTCTTCTGGATCTTTGATTGTCAAGGAAGTCAAGATTCCTTTCACACCAGCCAACTGTATCTCAACGTCAATCGATGGATGATAGAACGAGACATTTGAATGAATGGGAACGATATTTACCGGTGCGAATGCATAACGACCACCGGCGTGAGTGCAGGACAGAGCGAGGGAGAGCATCTTTGGATAGGAGGCTGGTCGATTGGGGTTGGTCAGAGCGTAAGCGATCTCTTGTGAGATCATACCACCTGATTCACCATCAGGCGATCGGATTCATGAATGGTGATGAAAGACGATGACGTACCCATGGATATACCAACAAGGTGAAATTGAGACCAACCTAAATGTTGTACTAATTCGATGGCATCTTCTGCCAGCAGCTTTGTTGTGCACCTGTCATTCGATCACGAGAGTGAGAGTGAGATGATCTAACAAACCTTCCAGACCAAGGCTCTGACTTGGCCACACCGCGGTTGTCGAACACAACGACCTCATAATCGTCGTTGAACATGTCGTCTGTCTCATTCTCTGGGAAGTATTCTGTGGGCTGGACTTTACGAAACGCGTTGACCTGACAGCGTCAAAAGATAGTGTATACTCTTTCATCTCACCTGCGTGCGCCAACCTCTGTGAGAGATTAGGAATCCTGCGTGTTGATCAGATGGATGCATCATTATACAACCCAGACTCACCCATCACGAAAAGAACCTTGTTGGGTCCGTTTCCGTGCTTCTCATAGAAGATGGTTGTTGGGATTCCCCTAGACTCTCCTACCTGGACTAGCATGAGCAACGAACGAGTCGTATTGAACCAAATTACCTTTGTGTATGGCATTGTTGTTTCTTTGCTGACCTAATCGATCTCACTGGACTTGAACACGGAGGAACTCTGTTTTTCCGTAATTTCTCCGACATGGGTCCCGCCACTCTCCGCGATTCAACATGAAAGAGGTGATTCATTGAAATGTACCACAGTGACACCACGAGGTATCAGAGAAGAACAAGATGTATCTCAATCAGTGCAAGTGATGATGAGCGTGGGTCAAAGTCAAAAGTCAAGAGTGATCATATTCAAACCAATTTATTGAGTAGCCATTCATTCATTCTATAATCAAATGGGTAGAGACTGAAAAGTGGAAACAGCAAGGAAAGGATGAGATGCAGGCAGCTCTTTTGTGCCTGGTCGAACAGACAACACGCATCTCATTCCAACCTTGGTGGCTGCCTCAGCCTCCAATATATTGTCCGTGACAAACAACACTTCTTCTGCTCTTATCTCTCTTCCCTTCTCGTTGATATCCTTCAGTATGTTCTCGTAGCTCTGACTCTCCGTCTGATGCATGATCAGTGATCAGAGACACAACGATGTGAAGTTACCTTCAGACCCGATGTGGTGTCGTAATGACCGACGAGATAAGGTGATAGATCACCGTAGAGGGTGTGAGCGAAGAGGAGCTTTTGGGCTCCGATCGATCCAGATGAGTAAATGTAGATGGGAACAGCTTTCGATTTCCACCTCTCAAACGAGGGAAGAACATCTTCATAGATACTGTGTGCATTTCAGCGGGACACATGATTGATGCTCACTGTGCTTTGATCTGGCCGCTTGCATAACCATCTTTCCACATGTGGCCTTGAAGGGCTTTCAGTGCTGTCGATTTTCGGTCCACATCCATCTGGCTCAGGACATTCTTCACTGCATCATCCAATCGTTCTTGCGTCAATCCATCGCCCTTGTTGAAATTGAAAAGAGGGAATCCTTCAGATCGTCAGATCTGTCTGTGTTCTTCGTCTACCTTTGTCTCCCTTCGCATCATCTTCGATGGACAGTCCAGATAGGTGTGCTAGATCTTCTTGCGTCTGTGAAGTAGACCACGTCGATTCTAAATAGAAACGGAGGTGCTGACGAATGTATGGGAATAATTCCTCAGCCACAAAAGAGATGGATGTTGTCGTTCCTTCTATATCCAACAGAACGAGTTTGATATCTGATGGAACGGGTTGAACAGTTGGATGGTGCGTGATGCGCACCTGTGCTCATCTCTGAATAAAACTTCTTTTTGAAATTGAAAATATTGTCCTACACAAGCGACATCAGCAGATGACAATCATAAGAGCAATACAGAGATTATTTACTGTTGGCATGGTTCTCAATCGCCAGTAACGAAAGACGAATGGTCTCCGAGACTGGTGGTGAGATCGACATCATCAACAGAACATCTAATAGTTATCAAATGATTGACTGAGAGATTCAGGTCCCATTTGTGAAGTGGAGACGGCCATCTGAAGACATTGAGAGCAGACGGTAAACTTCTCTTGGAACTACCTGCCGTCTTCAACCAGTGGTTATAACCACTCGCTTTACCCCAACTTGCGCATCCCATTCCAACCTACGTACAATGACGAGGAATCTCAGCGACATCTCATCATCCTGAGACCGTGCCGTCCACTGACGCGCACGGGTATAAGAAACATCGAAATTTCACCCATATCACCCGAGCTTACGTGCAGCAAATACCAGCTCTCAACATCATACTTCACACCCCACTCACGCACACGCACACGAAGGAGAATGAAGGTACAACTGCTCATCCTCGCCCTCTTGGCTCTCGTCTTTGGACAAAACAACGGCACTACCAACGGCACCACCACCACTAACGGCACTGATTACCACTATGCTTCCTTCGTCAACGATAACTACGTCCTCAACTTTGCTCTCACTCTCGAAAACTTCGAAGCCGCCATGTACGCACGTGCCGTCAGCAGGTGATCATCATCAGATCACCACCACATCACTATCACATCCAACACGCACCATGTCACGCCCTACATCGTCACCTAACCCCCTCCAGTTTCAATTCTTCCTCCTTCACCGCAGCCGGCCTGAACAGCACGACCTACAGCTACATCCAGACTCTCGCCAGTCAGGAAGCCGCTCACGCCTCGGCCATCAACTACACCCTCACCTCCAGAGGTTACCCCTCCGTTCAGCCTTGCGTCTACAACTTCCCCCAGGGTATCTACAACAACGTCAGGTCCTTCCTCTCCTTCGCCGCACGCGTCGAACAGATCGGTGTCTCCGCTTACGTTGGAGCAGTTCCTTACATCAGCGATCCCGCCATATTAGAATACGCAGCCACCATAGCCACCGTGGAGGCCAGGCATTCGGCTTATCTCTACGCTCTCGATGGACAGTCTCCCTTTCCCAACGGAACCGAGCCCAGTCTGACGCCCACCGCTGTATACAACTCGGTGAGGGCTTACCTGGGCAACTGTCCCGCCACGGTATTGAACACATCTTACAATGGTACGGTCAGAGTCAACTCGAGCGAGCCCGTCTTCCCTCAGTACGCCAACGTCACTCGTCAGCTCAATTCCACCTATGCCGCCTCCACTCCCAACTCGGTCAACATCTCCGATGCTGCCAGGGTGAGTTGTATCATCATCCTGGAGATTGACGATGAGACAGTTGAATGATGATCGCATTCTGAATCTAGCACTGTCCGTGGAGACCTTCTGCACTTACTTCTACAACACTTCTCTCTTCGGTGGTCCCATCAACGCCTCCGCATTCACCGCTGCGGGTTACAATGGAGACGCCCTCTACAACTATTACGTCACCATCTACCAACAGGAAGTGGCTCACGTTCAGGCCTTACGCATGGTACTCTCCTCCAGAGGTTCCACTTACGTACAGCCCTGCAACTACACCTTCCCCGCCACCGTCCGGATTGTAACCGAGTTCATTCGCTTGTCCCAAATCTTCGAGCTGGTCGGAGTTCGAGCTTACGATGGAACCATCTCTCTCATCTCGGAGAGTAGCCTTGCGGCCACTGCCGCTGCCGTGGAGGGCAGGCACTCTGCCTTCGTCTACAACCTGACGGGTCTGAGTCCATTCCCCAACGTGACGGACACACCTGCGACTCCAGCTGAGGTCATCGCTGCGGTGAGTCGTGTTGTCGTGGGAGAATTCTCATTGTTGAATCAGATCACACCTTACATCAGTAGCTGTCCCACTCCGAATGTGGAGGCCATCAGCAACCAGAGCATCTCGACTCTCAATCTCACCCTTCCTACCAACTTGGACTATTTCAACCAGTTCAACCAGACCTTGGCCAACACCACTCCCAGCGGTGCTGCCGTCATCATTCCCGTCGCGAACGCAACGAACAGCTCTGGAACCAACGGCAGCCGCACCAACTCGAACGGCTCTGGCTCGACCAACTCGGTCTCAACTCCCGTTGGTTCTGTAGATTCTGCCTCTGAGACGTTCACCACGAACGGAAACTCTGGAGGTTCCATGTCGGGTGATGCCACCGTCCTCACTGGTGCCATCTTCCTCTCGGTCTCGGTCGCTGCCATGACTCTATAACTCTCACGATAAATACGTCAACGTCATCTGCATGGTTTGAACTTTGTCTGTGTAGTGTGTCTTCTTCGCATAGAATTCGGTGAATGCGATTCCGAAGATTTCCCGCCAAAAATCGGAGGTCTTCAAGTTCAAACCATAAGAGAGACACCAACGATAACATGGACATGGACAGCGATGAGGATGATTTCATATTCACTGGTCCCGTCACGGTCAAAGAGATCGAGCGTAGGGAGAAGATGATGAAAAAGTTGAGGAAGGCGAGGAGGACCACCATCTTCCAGAGGATCGAGAGATACGAAGAAGAAGAGGATGAAGAACCATCGAAGGATAATGTAGAAGAGACAATTACATCCGATGTGGTATCAGAAGAGCCATTGCCGCCGATTGACCTTCCATTAGAGAACATCACTATCTCTGAGGGCTCGATGGATTACGAAGACAATTCAGGTGCGATCCAAAATGAGGTGAGAGTAACGGTCTGATAATCGACGAGATGCTGATACACCTAAGGTCGCAGATGACGTAGAAAGGTCTTCGAGCATGGAAGAGGAACCTCCAATCGAAACCGAATCAGAGATCTCCATCACCGACCCTGAATTTCAAAGCTCACCTCTGAACACCATCGTGCTGAGCGACATGAAAGGCGACGACGCCCCAGTGCCATCCACCATGGACACCCCTAAAGAAGATGAAGAGACCGTCATCTGCGACCAGATGGCCTTGGAGCGAGACCAAATCGTTGACGAACCATTTGAGAAGGCCACGGAGAACATGGCAGAGGAGAGCACCACAGAAGCAGACACCATCCTCGAGACCACCCCTGAGGAAACTACTGCAGAGACAGAAACTATCTCAGAGACAGAAACCACCCCTGAGACAGAGATCATCCCTGAGACCACGGCGATCGCCGAGACAGAGCCCATCGTTATGACGGAGGTCATCGCTGAGATAGAGGCCATTGCCGAGATAGAGACCTTCGCTGAGACGGAGATCAACACCGAGACGGAGGCCATCATGGACGCAGGGAGCACTACTGAGACTCCTATCATGGAACCTGAGACCGTTCAAGTGTCTGAGATCATGACACCTCAATCTCAGATGAGTTTAGAGTCTGAGACTGCCTCTCCTTCCATGAGCTGCTCGGAGTCGGAGACCATCCCTGAGACAGAGATCATCACCGAGGCAGAAATCACTCCTCAGACAGAGATCACTGAAACACAAGTCATCCCTGAGACAGAGATCATCACCGAGACGGAAGTCATCGAGTCCGAGCTTAACCCGGATGACTCCTCCACCTTCACAACCGAGTTGATCCCAGAGCCTGATACCATCCTCCATACAGAGACAGACATCATCTCCCACACTCACCTTCCCTCTCCAACCGAAGTCACTGCTGACATCAAGATGATCCCAGACACTGAGACAGACATCATCTCCCCCAACGAGACCATCGTTGAGCCACAGATACTCTCAGAGTCAGTCGTTGTAGATGCTGAGATGGCCCCTGAGTCCGAGATCCTCATCGGGTGCAACACCGTCAACGACACCGAGAGCCCCTCTTCAGACACGAACAACGCGGATACCTCTGACATCGAACCTTCTATTGCCTTGGAGGCGGTAGAGCAGACCCCCAATAGCATCGAGGCTCAACAGGAGACCCCCGCACCCACCCCGGAGGACCAAACGATTGAGACGACCCCCGTCGAGCCGATGTCAGTCATCCTACCCTCCGCAGCCGTCGAAATTTCATCGAAATCCATCGGTACACCGCAGGCGATGGATCGTGCGAAGAACACACAGAATCCACTCCGAATTTCACAGAGCGACTCCCCTGGCACCATCGTGTCCAAGGAAGTGAGCAGATTAGAACAAGTGTCCAAGATGGCAGCCAGGAAGAGTATGGATGAGGAAAATGAATTCGCAGCCATCGAACTACAACTGGCCATGGAGATGGGACAGGTGAGTGAGACGGAGGAGTGTGCGACTGATCGTTGTAGATGGAAGATTACGACGATTTGAAGGGTAAGACGGTGGAGGAGCTGAGAGAAGAGGAAGCCCTGCTGAAGAGGTGGGCGTCTGAATCATGCGAATGCGATCTCACGGCTGCAGGTTGATCGAAGAGGAGGAGAGAAAGATGCTGCAAGAGACGACCCAGCATGCGCAGATTCCAGACACCTCGCTCTCAATACCTACCAAGACAACCCTTCCATTCACCTCTGAGATTTCAGTGAAATCCACGAGAAATCTCCCGCCGAAGGAGTCTTCTCGGCTGCCCGTGGCCACTCGCTTCGTTTCAAAGACGAAGACGAGTGCCAACGATGAGAACCTTCAGAATGGCAGTGGTGAGTTCTACATCCACATCCCCATGCTACATGATTAATACCTCACTCGATTGTCTCTGACACACCTCAGTCGTTACCAGAGAGAGAGTGAAGAGCAAGACGAGACCAGCACCCTTTGAGTTCAAAGCTGTGACAGTGAATCGACACAAGGAGACACCGGGGGGAATCTTCATACCCACCCGAATCGTGTAGAATAGATCACATGATTGAATGATGTATTAGATGTGTGTGTCAGCAACTGGCCGGTTGCCATTGCCATGCAGCATATGGAAGCACAGATGAAGCGATAGGCGTTGTATGTGTCTATATTTGGGAACTAATCTCGCGGGCCTTTAAGACATCGATTCTGCTATGGTAACGAGTTACCGAGTTGTGCCACGCTTTCTCTCGTGATTCGGAAAATTGTTACGACGCTGGAGTGAGGAGCGGGTCATCGCACAAATCCGAGACATGATCCAAAAGTCGCTCATCTTCCTCTGTTTGTTAGTGTGTGTCTTCAGTGATACCACCTTTGTCATCGTAGGAACGAACGATGTGGGAGGAGTCCTCGTCTACCGTCAGAATGGGGTGACTCCTTTGAAATGTCCTCTTGATTCATGTTGAAACAGGTCAATCTGACCAAAGTTGGAGGTGGACCAGGCAATTATAACAGTGCTGTATCTCCCTACATCTCCGCAGGTGAGAGAGAATATCTGGATAAATGGTTTCAACTGACGGAAATAGGGGGAGACCTCTACATCTTTGATGTGTCGGAAGGCGAGAACACTCTTGGACTGTGGACTCTCGACAAGAATGGAAACATCAATCGCTCTCTGTCTGTCGCTTCTGGTGGAGGTGAGATCTTCTTCGAAAATGGACTTTTGACCGTAACAGCCGATCCCTGTTTCGTCAGTGTGCATTCTTCAGGTAAATTTGTCTTTGTGGCCAACTATGATTCTGGACACTTTGCCTCCTTCTCTTTCTCTTCAGGGAATTTATCTCTCATCAATGCCATCAAGCCCGGCAATGGTAGGGATGCCAGTGTGAGATCATCAGCTTCTCATCATCATAATCTCATGATTGCGCAGACAGGACCCAACGCTCACATGCTGATCGAGGCACCCAACGGGTTGATCGCAGGTGAGTGACGTGTCTCACCTACCATCTCATCCATCCAGGTGTGGACCTTGGCTCAGACAACGTCTTCTTTTTCAACCTGGGTCCCCACGGAGAGCTACAGTGAGAGAAACCGTATCTCCCTCACTGACATCCACACAGACTGAACAAGACGTACAACGCCACAGCCGGAAGTGGACCTCGTCACATTGCCTTCCATCCCACTCTGAGTTTGTTCGCCGTCTCATCATCTCGAGCTCATCCTCTTACAGATATGGCTTATGTCGTCTGCGAAGAGGGAAACGTCGTCCTCTCTTTCAACTACAATGCGGCCAAGCCCACCACCATCCAAGTGAGATTTCGATGGGAGTGTGTTCTGAAAGGTGTCAGAGTATCAGTACATTGCCACCTGGTTACGCGAACGTAACGTACGGGGGTGAGATCCGTATCAGCCCCAACTACAAGTGAGAAGCCGAAGAGATGTCGAAGAAAACTCATCTTCGCAGGTATCTGTACGCTAGCAACCGTGGTGCAGACAGCATTGCCATCTTCTCCATTGATCAGAACACTGGAAATCTGGCTCTGCTCAGCATCGTTTCGTCTCAGGCCGCTTTCCCCCGTGGAATGAACCTTGACCCCACCGGAAGGTACTTGTACAGAGAGAGATTCCACTGAAAATCGACAGCCTTATGTACGTGGGTGGAGCATTGAACAATGTGACGAGCACCTTCCAAGTGAAAGACGATGGCTCCCTCGTTTATTTGAACAGCATCTACACACCCTTTCCCACCGACTATGCCTTTGTTACCATCAGATCGGATGCATCCACCACGAAGAGCGATGTAGCTGTCCCCACTGTCTCTCACTCGGGTACCGCTCGATGTGGTCTCATCATGACCATGTGCCTCCTCTCCCTGTTCAACTTGCTATGAACACCTCTGGATGAATAAAAACACCGCCGGTTCTATTTTATTCTCAATCAAAGGAATCGGAGGATCATCTCGTATCCCACGTCGCTCGGTTGGCGATGGGGCTGTGCTCTCGGCTCACGTCTCGACTGACGTCCCTGCTCACATCCCGGCTCACGTTCCTGCTGTTGCTCATCGATCCGCTCGATGATCTCAAGGTGATGGTGGACTCTCTGCTGCTCGCCTTGTAGATCATGTCCCTCGCCTTCTTTCCACTCTCTGCTGTCGTCAGCTGGCGTTTCATGGGAATGAAACGCACTGGTGACATCATCTGCGATGGCCTCCGCGATGACACCTTTGCACATGGCCTTCAATTGTTTCATGTGGTGGGATGTGATCTTGTTCACCAACTGTCGCCCTTCAGTCCATCTACAACGATGTAGATCTCACCCAGGCTGGGGTGTCTTGTGGGTCCAAGTGTAACACGAGACGTAAGTTGACGTAATCTCCTTCGTTTTCTGGTGTGTTGATGGTGAATCCTCCCACTTACGTATCTTCAGTGAATTTTCCTCGAATCCTCCTCACCCAAGACCTTGCAGGACACGTGACCTGGTCTCAATTGTTTGGTCCTATCCCTCCACACACACAGAGTGGAATGATTGTCTTGACGCGACCAAAGTGTGGCTGACATGTGTCTCTGGTTGAACGGAAATGGCATACGTAAGACGGATTCCACCCTTCTACAACCCTCCGCCACGACATCGTTGGCGATCAGCTGAGAGAGATTGGCTTGTTGTAGATGATGGTACCATCACCTCGATGGATTCGTTGTACGATGAATTCCAAAAATGGCGGAGGAAAAATTGAGAAGCACGCTCCAACGTTGTCTTCAGCTTTGTCACATATTTGAAGCTGACGATACCTTCCTCCTGAGAAAGAATAAATGTCATTTCAAATGATTTAAATGATGATTTCACCTCTCCCTTGAGGGTGTAGCTCGTCGAGCCATCAGAGTGTTTACGTATGGGCTTCCACCTCTGAGTGTTCATCTTGTTCGTAAATTCCAAAGATAGATCGTCAGGCTGCAACGACATCAATCTGAGGCTGTACATCTCATCTCCCATCACCAATACAAATGGGTCCACCGCTCTGTCAGCCTCCTGCTGTCTGATGTGCTGGATGTCTAATAATAGAGCCGCTAACCTCGTACACGTCACGAAAATCCGATGAAATTTCGAATACCTTTCGGAGGATAAGGTGATGCTCTTGGGATCGTGAGGTGGCCTGGCAGCCTCCACGATGCGTTCCATCTCTTCTAAGCTGTCCGGCTCAATCAATTGGGACATCCACTTCCTCGTGTCGAGATACTTCTTTTCCAAAAATTGTCTGATCTTCTCATCGCTGATCTCGCTCGTGTGAGTCAATTTGGACAGCAACTCTGTCATCTACAGACGTTTAGAGGATGAACGTTCGAGCTACCTCTACCTCCTTCATCTTCTCTGAACTCTGGGGTGACAGTGCATCTGATGAGATTCAGCATGGTGTGGATGGATGAGGGAAGAGATCACCGAATACGATGTTGTACTCCTCTACGTTACGCATGACGGCACTGAGATAGAGTTCAAAGAAGATGCTGATGCAATATTCTAGACCATCTGTCCCCGTCTTCTCAACCCTCTTCATCATACTGGCCAACATGTGTCGCAGGAAACTGTCTCTCAATTAACAAGGAGGAGAATAAGAGACATCACAGTGGGAAGTCTAATGCTGATTCCAGGAGAGAATCAAAGAAGACGTTCAGGAGAGAAGTCGTTTCTATCCCTGGAGTGACCTGAAAGAGATCGGCTCGGATCATATGAGATAAGGAGAGGAATACCTGCACTGCCTCCACCATGGGAGTTAAAAGTAATTTGGCATAGCGTCCACCCAGTGTGCTGAAGCACATCCCAGTGAGGATGTTCGATGCCAAACTCTTATCTTTGACATCTTGCAGGTATCAGACACATGATGCAAGTCTAATGTGAATCCACCTTTGACGTTGATTCTATCTGTGGCATAGTTGACCAGGATCTTTTCACTTCGACTGGCGAATAAACTTAAAAGACAACTCGATAGCTCGATGATCTGACCCTCTGAGAGTCTTCCGTTGCTCAATTCATCGAGGAAACTAAAATTCCCCTCCAGCATATCCTTATCAGTCTCAGATGATGCATCCGAATCACGAACGCCTCACGTTACAAACTTGATCCGCGTTGAATCGTCCAACATAGACCCTGAACGAAGAGGGTGTCCTCTGGAGGGTAGGCATGATGAACTGGGGCAGAAAATATGTCAATGAACAGATTTGCTCGGCCCTGTTCAGGTCGATCTGTCACACATTCCTTCAGTGTTGTTGTCTCTTCCGTGGAATCTTCCACGCCTTCGTATTCTCTAACGGTCACATAGAGAGAGAATCCGATAGGAAAGAGAGTTCACTCAGCGACCTGACACACGAGAGTCGCATGCATCATAGACGATCGGCCAGCTCTCCGTACATATTCTCTTCTTTATTTGTAATTAAATCGTTCGCGGTTCTCGTTGGGTAGACAAAACTTTTGTGAGAGCTTGAGCTCTTCATGCCTCGGTCGGGGGAGTCTCTGAGCTCCCGTTGACCACCAAGTCCTCTAAAAATTGCCAGACTTCTCTCATGTGAGGTCGGTGATGGAATGACATGTGCCAGCACTGTGATGCGATCTCTTCGATCTCCTGATTGGATTCAGTCTCATCTCTTCAACGGGAGGATGTCCTCACCTTCGGCCACGCGCTGAGAAGAGGGGGGCTGCCACCTCTCACGACACACAGGGTCACTTGGTCGTCCGTCATGTCTTGATACGGTAGGGCCCCGTTTTCCACTGTGAGAATGAGTGGAGGTGATGGAGATGATGACTCACTGATCTCCCACATGAACACACCGAACGACCACACGTCGGAGGTGTAGTGGAGAGATATAGGCTCGTTGGGTGTTGTAGATTGTGGATCGATCTCCATGATTCCACGGAGGACCTCTGGTGCCTGTGATGATGTGAGACAGATCACGAGGCGTTGTAGATTCACCGTAGATCTCACTGGAAACTTCTTCTGTGGAACGTGTGTTCCTTCCTTCATTTCGGTAGCAGAGCTGACGTCTGATATCTGTGAAATAAGATTAAAATCTTTCCTTTCGATTCATTCTTCGTCCCACCTTGACCAGATAGGAACGGTTTTGGAATTGAACGGAGAGACACTTTGAAGATAACTCTCCGTGGACGATTCCACTGTCGTGAAGATATTGACAAGCCGAGGCCACATCTCTCATCCTATCTCATCATCAGTTCACGTCTACATCGTTGTAGAGAGGAAGGAGAGATCACATGGTGAGACGCAGGGGATGGTTCGATGGGATCTGTAGAGATCTGAGGAAGGGCAGGATGGGTCCGGGGGTCATGAATTCCACTACGATGTGATATCTCATCGAGACGTCTCTCCACACGCCCATCATCTGGATGACATTGGGATGTTTCAATCGGGTCAAGACGTTCATCTGTGATCATCAGACGACACGATGATCATCATGATCATCATCACCTCTCTCAAAAACTGTCGGGTGCCGCTCATGTTCGACAGCTCCCTCGTGACGACCGGTCTTCCCTCGTACAGCGCGTTGTAGATGGACCCGTAATTTCCCACCCCACACTGATCTCTCAAAACGACCTCTTTGGACAGCACGTGTCGGTCTGAAACTTCAATCTCTTGTCTCAATGTCTCAAAGTCTGTCATCTCCACGTCATCCTTGTGCTTCTTCCTGTACCTATGACATCTCGTGAGACATCGTACCTCCTTCCCTCTCACCTGGAACGTAACATGGCGGCGAGGGAGATGATGAGAATGAGAGAGATGACAACTCCCCCAGCTATGGCAGCCAGGGTGACGAAGGAGATGGACTGCCGCTGAGACGTCGGGTCTTCTGACGTCGGAGGTGTCAGAGAGACAGCACCCACGGTGAAATTGGTCAGGTGATTGCAGGTGCACGTGACGATGCCTGAGGGTGTGAGAAAAGATGGGAAAATGGGGTCACCTGAGCCGTTGTAGAAGGTGTTGCAGTCACGCGACGACCACGAGTCGTTCACTTCGTCCCACCACAGGCAGGAATATTCTATGAAATTTCGGTACAGTCTCTAGGTTCGACTTCACCTTCTGTCACTTTGATGTCACCATCGATCTTGACGACAATGGAGATGGGAGAGGACGTGTTTGTCACTGAAATTTCTCTCTTCGTAGATTGTTCCAAGAACTGAAGTCCCACCATCTTCGACATGTACCTGCACCCTTCAGCTCATGGCTCGTTGTAGATGAACTCACCTGGTGTTATTGGGAGGGGCGATATTATGGAAGTCGATCTGGTTGAATACGACGGTGGCTGAACCGTTCTGAATGATGTTGGCCACCACATCCTGTGGCACACTGAAGGTGGACCCAGAGTGAAATTTTCCATAGGCCGTCTTGGCTTCCACGATCTTCTGGACGAAGAGGGAGTACAGGGGGGAGGACAGGTGTACAGCGGTTCCCGCCGGATCTTCCATCTTCTCGGCGAGGGTGTTCAACAGGGTGAACGGTGTCTTCTGCGTGGAGTTGTACGAGTGATCGATCTCATTCAAGATGAGCTGACCCATGATGGGAGTCAACGTCTACAGACATCAGGTGAGAGACTGAAGGTGACGTACCTGATTGGTGCTCAAGAGAGTGAGATTGCACAGGCTCTGTATGCTCCTGGACAAAGCAGTGGCGATGGCAGAGAGGTTGTTGCAGTAGCGAAGTGCGTCAGACCTCTCGGATATACTGTCCACGATGAGAGTGAAGGTCTCGTTGGCTATGCTCTTGTTCTGCGATGCATCGTTGAGAGATGCCTGTGAGAGTCAGTCTCATCGGGGGTATGGATAGAGTGGAGTTGGACTCACGATCATGCCCATGAGAACGCCGTCCACGTTGGAGTTGGAACCTGTGATGATGGGTGATGCGTGGAGTATCTTTTGAGCTCACCGTAGTCATCTTGAGTCGTAGTCGTCGGGGTGTCGGTCGATGAGGTACTCTCACTACTCGCCTCCGTTGTGGAGCTGGAAGATGAACTTGTAGAACTCGTGGATGTGGTTGAAGATGTAGAAGTAGTGGAAGATGTGTGAGTCGAAGGAAATGTGGTTTGGGTGGGTGATATGGTCGACGATTTCGGGATCGTTGAGGAAGTCATTAAAGTGGTGCTTTTGGAGGTCGAGGATGTGGATGAAGACGATGTAGTTGTCGAAGATGGGGCCTTTGTGGATGAGGTGGTTGAGGTCGTGACCGGTTTGGGGGGTCCTGGAGGTCCTAGAGGGCCACCAGGTCCAGTCGGCTGAGCGCCGGCCGTTGTATCATATGCAGTGGCTGTGTAAATGTAGTACCACTGACCCCAGACAATCTCTTTGGTGACAGTCTTCGTGGGGTAAGTTTGTGTAGGTGCTGGAGGTGCTCTCTTCGTGTTCAACCGATCATTCTCGGGCTCGGGCTCGGTGGTTGTTCTTTCCAACTCTCTTCCAATTTCATTTATGATGGGGTCTGTAGTCGATTAGGAGACATCCCCGACAAGATGTACGACTTACTCGGTCGAACAGTCGCATTATCATCTAAAGCCCATGCGAAGGATATAAAGTACAACAGCAATAGAACCGGCTTCATTAGTTCTATTGCTGCAAAAGTAACATGATCTAGATGTTGAGTCAGGTAATGTCCTTCACCGATGAAAGAAATTCAACTCTTTCGAATCAAAAGATATAAACCGAGAGGCCGTGGACTCACATGGATGATTGCCGTTTGAATGAATGATGCGCACCTTACCATAACATATTTCCAGGTTTGGACCAAGTTAAAATTTCTGCCGAAGCCTGTCAGGTAATCCCTTCCGGTCCTCTATCGCCACAAAGGACCTCCGGTTAACAGAAAACTCCACTGTTGAGAGACGATTGCCACAAAACACGGTCCATTTCACCTCAAAAATAGAGTTGGTAGACACAAACACCCCATCCAGGCTCAATCCCCCACAGATAGAGACCAGGAGAGACATCTGAGCTTCGGTCGTATTACCTCAAGTCGTAGGGAAGAGAATATATGGATCCAGAGCAATTGCGGTGGTATTCTTATTACTCACTCACAATGCCACAGAAAAGGGGTGAATCTACAAGGCACGAGAGGATGAAGAATAATATCTAAAATTGGGCTCTTTTTTTGTTTTTTTCAAGCTGAAATCTTAACGGTTAAAGTTACCCGCCGAGGCATGCGGGGAGACGTTGTCTAGTTGATGAGGTTGAACTTGAGCTTTTTCGAAGAACTACTGTCTGGATCATCTCAACACACTCCGAAAACCGAACAACCTTCGACGCCACCCTTTGGGCGGAAGTATAAGCTGTCCGTCGCTGTATCACCGAAACAAAGCAGGAACCACAAGATGAGCCCACCACCGAGAAGAGTGAGACACTGAGATGAGATGCCAACCTGAAATCAGCTAGACTCCTTCCACGCTAAGAATCTTCGAATCACTTTATTCAGAATTGGGTTACAAGAATGTGAAGAGGTGGTACCTGTCCCACTCAAATCGAAGTGGGCTGATGGAAGATCAATTTCTCTTCTTTCTTCGCAATCTCACAGACTTTCACGACTATCATATACTGGAAATCTTCGATCTATTAGGTGTTGTGACCGACATGTGTGATGTGAAATCACTGAAGCTTCACAGACACGAAAGACACAGGGACAGTCTGCTTTCCCAATTTTTTCATCCTCGTATCGCTATTAGCCGGTTTAGAATCAGGCAAGAGCCTACATGTTCTGTGAGTACCCAGCAAGGAACACCATCTTTACCATCGTCAGACACCGACACGGTAAGAAATTGTTTCGCATCTTAGCTCGACCGAAGGGAGGGGAGACACCTGCCACGGTGGACTTCCGAACCTTTGCCTCTCTGTACAGCGTCTTGGGCATCACCGAAGACGACATTCTAAACTCTTGTCGGTCTCTAGACTTGACATCAGAATCGACCATGGATTTCGATGTGAGAGGTCGTGGCAGCATCACCGTATTCACACCATCAGGACTTCACGTTGAATTCTTTCCTGCTGATGGAGATGCTGGATGACCTGACGGAGAGGGATAGATTCGACATAGACATCCGAAAGATGGAGGTTCCAGCGTGGGTGATGGTGGACGATGAACCGAAGCTGCCTCCACCCGAGATGGATGTGAGGGTGCCGATCGTGAGGACGGTGCCTGTACCTTTACCACCGAGGAACGTGGAGGAGGAGGGATGTAGTATATCGTAGAGGAGAAGAGAAGGGAGGAATTTCATCGAGTCAAAGAGGGACACCCATCGTCGATCATCTGTTCGATCGCGACCGTGGGTTGAGGCGTCTATAAAGGATGCATCTCTCGCACCTCTTCTCACGCATCACTCATCTCACGACGATAATCGACATCACCATCATCTCATTTCATCATCAACGAATCAATCTTTCGTTCATTTATTAGAATCCTGCGTAGCTTCTGGCGGCCTTGACGGCGTCGAGAGGGCCGAATCCCTTGGTCCATCCCTTTCCTCTTCCCTTGGATGCCTCTCTGTTCATGTCTCTGATCTCAAAGAACAGACTTCCGTCGTATACTTTTCTCATGTCTTCCTTCTCCACGACACCTACATCGTGTCATCGGGCGCTGCATGATGTTGGGGCTCACCGTCTTGGTCTCTGCAGAGGAGGTAGGTCGTTCCGAATTCGAAGAAGAGGGCGAACCATCCAAAGGGGTCCATGATGATGCGGTAGCCAGACATGGCAGCCCAGATCTCGGTCCAGGTGAGTCCTCCCTGTGGGGTTTCAATCATTTGATCCGTTGTAGATGGATGTGGTCTCACCTTGTAATCACGGTCGTACTTGGTGAAGATGTCTTCGAACTTGGAGGGTAAGAATCTTCCCTCGTTGTCAAAGGTGGCAGAGTCTGAACCGTGCTTGGCCTTGTGCATGGAAGGAACCTATCGAGTATGAGTTGATGGATCTCATTCGATTAAGTTCTCACCAAGAGACGGAAGAAAGGGTCTGGCAGGTAGGATTTGGCCAGTCCAGTGGGGTATGAGAAGGTGGCGTGGATGATCACAACGGCGATGAGAGAGAAGATGGGGTTGAATCCGAGGTCTCTGAATCCCTTGTATGTGTCTGAGGGCCAGATGACACCGTCGTTATCTTGGTCCCAGAAGATGACGTGCTGCTGGAGGACAGTCTTGTCCTTGTTCTTCTCGGCGTATGCCTCAGATCCGTGGGGCTTCTCCTCTGTGGCTGCCTGGTAGACTCTGGGGACAGCTGATATGAACATCAGTATGGAGGATCACCGAGAAGAGAAGCTGGAAGAAGGTCTAACGACTCACCTGGGTCTTGCATGGTGAATTTGGTGGCTGGCTTGCGATCGACGGTGACGCTGGCACCAGTCGATGTGACCTCGATGGGTTCTCTCCTTGGCTCTCTTCCGCGTTGGCTCATGTTGCTTGTTCGTGTGTCGTGTACGTTCTGATGTGGCGAGACCTCGCCTATTTGAGATTTCGCGTGGAATCTGGATGACATCAAAATCTTGGAAGGCTCGTGTTCCCGTTTCGAAACGAAATTTCACATCGAAACGTAACATTCTGACATACACACCCCGGCAGCAGCATCATGATGATGACGAACACAGACACAGAGAATTCATCTACAGCGTGCAAGTCTTTATCTACTCCTCTTCATATTTCTCCTCCTCTCCTTCTTCTTCCGAAGAGTGTGAAACCTTCTTCCTCTTTGCCGTCAGCTCTTTGATCTTCTTCGCCTTCTCCTCCACCGTCTCGCTCTCTTCTCTCTTCCTCTTCTGTTCCTTCTTCTGTTCCTCTTCAGTTCTCTCTCCATCTTGCAAGTGACGAAGACATGCATGAGATAGAGGAGATACATGAGATAGAAGATATGGAGATGAAGAGATAGAAGAGGCCCACCTTGTTTGGACTGCTTGTGTCCTCCTTCTTCTTCTTGTTCTTGATGAGGACGGTGTCGTTCTTCCCTCTCTGCTTCTCATCGATGTCAGGGAGCAGTTCCGTCCTCGCTTTCGGTGTCTTTGCCTTTCCTGGTGTGTTTCCCCTTCCCTGTCTCTCTCAGTCTCTCTCTCCTCTGTCTCTTCTTCTCTCTCTCTTCCTCTTCTCACCTTTGGAAACAGCCCTTCGAAGCTCTCGTCTCTCTCCTCCTCTCCCTCTCCTTCTTCCTCTTCAAACAGATCGTCTTGGTGTTGTTTGTTCTTCTGCTCACAGTCACATCTATCCATAGATGGATGTCTATCGATGTCTATGCATGGATGTCTAAAGATAGTTGTCTATGAATAAATGTCTATCGATGGATATCTATGAATGGATGACTGTCTTCACCTTCTGTTCTAGAGCTCTCAACTTTGCACGGTCCGTCTTCGTACCGTGAAACAATTTACCGTCTTTCGTCTTTCGAAAGGGTTGGATCTGTCCCTGTCACTCTCCCTTCCATCCATTGCCTCTCACCGTTTTCTCCTTCTTCGTCTTCGATGTCTTGGTCTTTGGTGATTGTAGATCGAACCACTTGTCTCTGCACTCCTCCTCGCTCTTCCCTTCCACTCTTCCACTCACTTCCCGCCAAAATCGATCCGATCCTGGGTGGGGGCAGTCTCGAACGGCCACAGACAGTTGTTTCATTTGCTGTTCTCCTTCACTCTCCTTCTCTCTTCTATCCTCTCACCCCTTCGCTCCATTCTTCTTCTTCTCCTTCTCCCTCTTCTTCCTCTGATTCATCCTTCTTTGTCTGTTTCTCTATGACTCTCTCCTCCTCTTCTCTCTTCTCACCTTCTTCTTCTCTTCCTTCTTCTTCTCTTCAAACTCTTCCTCGTTGTCTTCTTCACTTCTCTTCCTCTTCTTCTGTGGATCGTCAGGTGAGCTTCTCCTTCCATCTTCACCTTCTCCTTCTCTGTCCCCCGGTCTCCCACTCGCCACGATGAATTGGCCTCCTTCGCCTTCTGTGCTCTACCCTCTTTCTTCTTTTGACTCTTCTACAATTCATTGTTATTCCACATCAATCGAAATGACATATTCCTGAAGAGTGTATGAAATAGAAGATAATCCACCTTCTCTTGATCTTTCTTGAACCATTCTACGTATTCTTGGTTCATCCCTGTCTCAGGTACCCAACTGTTCTCTGAATCATCATAACTGTATGTGTCAGTCTTCACCATTGTGTCATCTCACCCTTTCCACGAGACAAAGAATTGCCATTGTCCACGGATGAACTTGTGTGTGATGATCTGTCGTACAATGAGAACATCATCTACAACGAGACACGAACCTGATCGATCGTATACACCTCTGGCGTTCTAAAAATAGATCAGCATCATCTCACTCTCAGTGACTCACTCTTTCGGCTCACTCTCGTCGAGATTCTTCTTGGCTGTACGATTCAGTCATCGTGACGAACGACAGACTCACTCTCACTATCACTGATGTACTGATTTCCTTCACTCAACTTTCTCGTCCTGCATCACGTCAATTGTACGTTCAATACATTGAATGGCACACCTTCCAGAGAGGGGAGTGCAGGTGGAATCGGTCTTGGGTGACTTCCTTGACTGAGTACTACTCTTCTGTGCACTCTTCTGTGCACTCTTCTGTGCACTCTTCTGTGCACTCGATTTCTTCTTGCTGTTGGGTGTGATACTCTTGCAGTTGGATGAGTCCCAGTATTGAACGGGGGAGAAGATCTTGCGTCTGGGAGGGTGAGTGATGGTGGTGATATCATCTCACCCCTTCTGTGATGTGTTGTATTCCTCCAGGAAGAACGGACTCTTTGGGTCTTTCCATGTCTTCTCCTTCTTCAGGAATCGATCTCTCTTCCCCTGTTTCCACTCTTCCTCTTCTTCCTCTTCTACCTCTCCTTCCTCTTCTACCTCTTCTACCTCTTCTACCTCTGCTTCCTCTTCTTCCTCTGCTTCCTCTTCTTCCTCTGCTTCCTCTTCTTCCTCCTCTTCTTCCTTCTTCTTTTGTGCTCTTTTTCCGCTCTTACCCTTTGCTTTCTTCTTCAACTTCTCCTCCTGCTCTTCTTCCTCTTCTTTCTTTTTCACTGGAGCCTTTTGTTGATTTTTCCTGGGCCTTCCTCTAGGCCTCTTCGGTTTCTCCTCCTTCTCTTCTTCTCTCTCTTCTTCTTCCTTCTCTTCTTCCTTCTCTTCTTCCTTCTCTTCTTCCTTCTCTTCTTCCTCCACTGGAGTCTTTTGTTGCTTCGATCCCTTCCTGGGTCTTCCTCTGGTCCTCTTCGGTTTCTCCTTCTTCTCTTCTTTCTCTTCCTTCTCCTCTTCTTCCTTTTTCGTTGGAGCCTTTTGTTGATTTGATTCCTTCCTCGGTCTTCCTCTAGGCCTCTTCGGTTTCTCCTCCTTCTCCTCCTTCTCTTCTTCCTTCTCTTCCTCCTCCACTGGAGTCTTCTGTCGTTTCGATCCCTTCCTGGGTCTTCCTCTGGTCTTCGGTGTCTCCACTTGCTCTTCTTCCTTCGGTGGTGTACTCTTCCTTCCTCTGCCCCTCGTCGGTTTCTTCTCTTCTCCCTCCTTCTCCTTTTCTCTCTCCTCCCTCTCTTTCTCTCCTCTCTCCTCCCTCTCTTTCTCTCCTCTCTCCTCCCTCTCTTTCTCTCCTCTCTCCTCCCTCTCTTTCTCTCCTCTCTCCTCCCCCTCTTTCTCTCCTCTCTCCTCCCTCTCTTTCTCTCCTCTCTCCTTCTCTTCCTCCTCCCTCTGCATCTCATACTCTTCGAACAACTACCCCGGTCAATGGTCCCCCCTCCTTCACCTCCCTCACCTCTCTCCAATCATGGGGTAATCCATTCGAGAATGCTTTGACGATCTTCTGTGGGTAACTCTGCAAGGACTTCTCGTTGGGTGGCCCTCTCAGCTCGTAGATGGATCCAGAGATCGTGCGGAAGTAGTGAGAATTCAAGACCTGGAGACCGTGAGACACGTGACGGGTGACAGATGACGTCACCTCGTTCAGGCGGGAGGTGTGGTAGTGGCCCAAACAGTTGGGACGCTTCGATATGATGCAGTCGCCACGGAAACGGATTCCCTTGAGTCGAGTCTGCTCCACGGACCAATTCACGATCACTCCATCGCATTCTTCCGCGTACTTGTCCTCTTCAGAGGATCTCGTCACCTCCTTGTCCACCTCATCTACAACGCGTCAGGGATGAAAGGTAGAATAGAAGACACACTGGTGTAAGGAACTTCGTCGTCCTTGTCCAAGTAAGAGATCTCCGTGTCTTCGAGGTGATTCTCTCGGATCAATCGTTCCATCTCTTCTAACGGTAAGACTCCTGTTCCATTCAGTCCTCTTTCTTCCATGAAGATCTAGATGTGTGATACTACATCGTGACATCGTGTGGAGGAGGATTAGAATTCGACTCTACCTTCCATCGATAAATCGTCATCCACTTCCATGTTCATTTTTCTGGGCTGTCTGCCGGACTGTACAACTTGTGTTCCCTGCACTCTCTCAGTATGAATAGATCTCGCATGACACCACTCACCTTCCGTCCACTCTTGACGCCTGTCGATTTCACACTGCACATTCGATTACTCTCCAGAGATGATGGCTCTGATACTCACTCGTTGGACGTCTTTGCATCTTCTTCCTTCTTTGTAGATTCATCGGGTGAACGAGGGGAGCGTGGAGGTTCATCATCCCCCGTTGTAGATGCATCCTCTGATGATGAGTAGAGCTGACTGTTGGGAGGTGAGTTTTGCGTGGCAATCTGTGATTGTGGGGGTGAAGAGGTGCTATGTTCAACGGTGTTCTCCTCGATCTCTCTCCTCTCTTCCTTCTCTCCCTCCTCTTCTATCTTCTTTCTCTCCTTTTCCTTCTCTCCCTCCTCTTCTATCTTCTTTCTCTCCTTTTCCTTCTCTCCCTCCTTTTCTACCTGTGCTTGTTCTTCTGTCCTGTCCTCCTCTTCCTTTTGTCTCTTCTCTCTTTCCTCTCTCTTTCTCTCCTCTTCTGCTCTTCCCTTCTCTTCCTCCTCTCTCTTCTTCCCCTCTTCCATCTTCTTTGTCTCCTCCTCTTCTATCTTCTTTGTCTCCTCTTCTGCTTGCTCCTGTTCTATCCTCTTCCTCTCTTCTTCTTCCTGTCTCTTCTTCTCCTCTTCCTCTATCCTCTTCTTCTCCTCTTCTGCTTGCTCTTCTTCCATCCTTTTCTTCTCTTCTTTGAGTCTCTTCTCTTCTTCCTTCTGTTTCTCCTCTTCTTGTTTCTTCCTCTTCTCCTCCTCTCTCTCCTCCCTCTTCCTCTCCTCCGCTGCTCTCTTCTCTTCCTCTATCCTCTTCTCCTCTTCCACTCTTCTCTGCTGTTCTCTCATTCTGGCAATGTACTTCTCCTCTCTCTCTCTTTCCCTCTTCTTCTTCTCCTCCTCCTCTGTCTTCTTCCTCTCTTCCTCCTCTCTTCTCTCCCTCTCCTGTTCTTCCTCTCTCTTTCTCTCCTCTTCCTCGGCTTTCTTTCTCTCCTCTTCCCTCTTCTGTTCCTCCTCTCTCTGTCTCCTCTGCTCCTGTGCATCTCATCAATCTCCCTCCCTTCATCACATTCATTCCACAGAGGACAGTCTCCCTGAACGATCCATCATTCGACACTCACCATGGCAGCATCCACTTTGGGGTAAGGAGAAGCCAAAGTGTTTCGAACAGGACGGAAAGATCTGATCGAGTCAGAGAGGCCGTCACGGGGGCTCACATGTTGGCCACTGCCGCATGCTGTGTGTCCGATGTGGGTTGAGGGCGTGGTGATCTGAGAACTCTCAGAAGAGAAGGAAGGGAGAGTCTTCACCTGGCTGTACGAGGCGAATTGAATAGATCCTTGTTCTGGTATATGCTCTGTTTCACTGCGACAGGCTCGGGAGACTGTGAAGAGGTGAGTGTCCCGTTTCACGATGAGGTGTGTTCGAATGACTCACACGATGGGTCAGGAATGGGTTGTCCTGAAGATGAGATTAGAAGATGGATGTGAGAGATCTCTCACCGGTCGGATTCTGTGTGTGGATCCTGGTGCAATGGGCACTGGGAATAGGTTCCCTTGACCAATTGTTCGATTCGATTGCAGAGGTGTATTGGGTGTCGTAGAGAATGCTGTTGAAGTTAACGGTGAACGATTACAGGAAAGGCCGTAATTACCTGATTTCACCTCGGTCTGTGGAGTGTGTGGAGAGGTAATTTGAACATTGGGTGTCCCTGAAACAATGGGGGTGGTCGGTTTCTGAGGTGTTCTCGTTCGTGCCCCTGTGAAATGTAAACTCAGATCTTGAAAGTCATTAAGATGGAAGATCTCACTGGATGGCTTCTCGCCAACATAGATGGTCTCTTCCCCTTCTGCCTTCTGTTTGTTCAAGTGAGAGACGAGTACCTCCAGTTCCGCCCTCGATTTATGAGGACCAACAGCTACAATAGAATTAAGAGAATCGTTATGGAATGAAACGCACTGTGTTGAGAAGTTCGTGACATGACTTCCACCTGATACTGTTTGAAAGGTCAAACCTGTTCTGAGACGCTCTATTGATTACAGACACAATATATTCAACTGTGATTGTAAGAAATAAGGGCGATTTCGTCAGTGATGGATCGCATGCATTAACGGCTACTGGCATCTTCTTCAAATCGGTACTCTACAACGAAATATGATTATAATCATTATAATATATTAACATTTCAAAATCAACAGAAGACCACACTACAGAGGACCATCTGTAGGATGAACATACGCTACTTCATGTGATAGCTGATGAGAAGATGCGAATTAGGAGCATCCTAATCTCTCCCATGGCAAAAGGTGTCTGAAACAAAATCGACCTAGCCTATGGTCGTGTAACTGGGTGATTTCCGTTGTAACTGGCGAATTTTGGTGAAATATCACCGCGTTCTGCCAGTCATTGGTTCTTTGACAGAAATTCAGTGAACGATAGAGGCCCGCGAACTTTTAAAGGGGTAGAACCATATCGGCATTATGTTGACGGCAGTGGGCCCAGTTTGCGACTTACGAGCCACGAGAAATTGTAATTGTCATCACAGTTTCACTGTAACTCGGCGTCATCATCGCGATGAAGCTTTCATCACTTCGACGAATACAATACACTAAATGGCTCTGATTTAATTAAGGGAATGCAGATGTCGCACATTCGTGTGAGTATGGCCCTGATACCACATCCTCTATCTACTCGCAATGGCGGAAGTTTATCCCATCCACAATGTTCAGCTGGGCACAAAGTTACAGTGTAACCATCAATCTCGGCAGTGTCACGATGCTGCGCGCCTTAGTTTCGGAGCTCAAAATCATCCGCTCTGTTCTCTTCGCTCAAACGAAAAAATCATCCGCCGGTGTCTCGATATTCCACAAACGAGCCTGGAGAAGCCTCGTCCGCTGTGACATTTGGATATTGTTTGAAAAATTGGGTTACAGAGTTACAACGCGAGTTACAATGGGTGCTCCCAGAGTTATGCTCGGCAGTCTGGGTCGATTTTGTTCTGGACACCTTTGGCAATGTCTCTAGTAGTGAATCACAGGGAAGTGGAAAGTGAGCGGTTTCAAAGAAGAGTGTCTGACAAACGAGCCTGGAGAATTCTCTGATCGGCATGCTGAATGAAATTTCACTCAACATTACGAACCGAGGAGTAGAGCGGAAAAATAAGCCTCGAGTCCACGCATCCACGCATCACCACCATGACGCTCAGAAAGTCTGGTTCTAACATAACGAATGTGAGAGCGTGCAAACACTAGTAATTGGCTGATCGATAACAGAGAATTACGTCTTCACCCAAAATGGCCCCACCGGCGAGTCCAAAGCTGCACCCACCTGCAGAGAAACAGTCAAAGAAATACAGGTACTACCCATCTCGTTGCATATCTGGGCACGATCAACTGAAATGTATCAGATTCAAACAGCAACAATCAGCAATGGATTTCGAAATCGAGTCAGAATTCTCCAAAGGGTGAGCGCAGACGCCGACTGACCATTCCATTGACACGTGTCAGCCCACATCGTGGATGGTTCAATCTCTTCACGATTGGAATTGTACTCTACATGGCCCTCCTTCAATACGATCACATCACTCGAAACGGTGCACCATCTCCATCTCGATCACCTCTGATGTCTCCTAGGAACACTGATCGGCCTCACTGCAGCGAAAGATTGGTTCACTTCCTTCGACATGTTTCCCGCATGGCTAGCTCTCGTCGCTCTCGCCTTCGTCTCTTTTTTCTTACAGAAGGCGGTGAGACACCTTCCTCCATCTTCCCTTCTCACTTCTAGAAGGTCACCACTCAGACGCTGTCTCTGACGACAGCCACCGTCTATCATGCCATCCTCCAGATCACCATGTTCGTTGGCGCCACCATCGCGGCCATCTACGGAGCGTGGCCGTTGGTTCCCACCATCTTCTACCTGGCTGAGACTCTCATCTTATCCATGAAGATCCACTCTTACTGGTACACCAATCGAGAGCTACAGCTCAACCCCAACGGTGACTCATTGTAGACGAGATCGTCTCAGCTGAAACGACCGCAGCATCCGACAGCACGGTCAAGTGGCCGGACAACGTCACTCTGTGGAATTTCTTCGATTTCCTCATCGTGCCTCCCCTCGTCTACGAACCCGAGTACCCCAGAACGAGCAAGTTCAGACCCACCTACCTCATCTCTAAACTATTAGCCTTCATCGCCCTGTGGACTGTGCTGGTGAGTTCCCCACTCGACTTTCTTACTGAACGTAACGCAGCATCTCATCGCGAGCAGCTACCTGGAGCCAGGCTTCGCACAATTACCAGAGACTCCATTTGTCTTAGCCGTGGCAAAATTGAGTCTGCCCAGTCTTTTATTCGGGGTTTTATTGTTTTACGCCGTCTTCGACGCGGGTTGCAACGGTATTGCCGAGCTGACTCGGTGAGAGTGATGGAGAATCGATGGAAATTTGACGGAGATCTAGCTTCGCCGATCGTGAGTTCTACCAAGATTGGTGGAACAGCACCACCTTTGGTGAATTTGCCAGGAAGTGGAATCGACCCGTGCAGGAGTGGCTTCTCAGACACGTATATCTCCAAACCCAGACGAGATACAAGGTCTCACCCCGATCGGCCATGATCATCACCTTCTTGTTCTCCGCTTTGGTGCACGAGTATTTCATGTGCGTCAGCCTGAGGATGTTCAGACCCTGGTGAGTTGAGACACCATCGACATCATCATCATCTCGCATCACGTCTTTCATGCTGACGAGGACAGGTTGTCCGCTGCACAGATCGCTCAATTGCCTCTCATTATGTGCGGAGGTTCTCTGAAGGGAACGAGAGCGGGCAATTTCATCTTCTGGCTGAGCATGATGACGGGGCTACCTCTCATCACCATCGCCTACGCGAGAGAATACTATTTCAGAGAGAGAAGCTTACACGCTGGCTTCCTCGTCTGATCTTATAAAATAAATAGATTTACTGCACAGCACAGATTTATGATTCATATACAGTTCATCATCAACATCATCACGGACGTGTCACCTCTTTATCTCCAAGACGACAACCTCGAAGCCTTAAACCGAACTCACCCAATAGAACCCCCTACACAACAAGAAGATCTTAAGCAAGCAGAAGCACATCCCAGTTCAATTTATTCAAAGTCGTCATCTTCGTCCGCAGAATGTGTGTCGGTGATTGTCTCACGGCACAGAGAGAAAGAGTAGGAACGCCGATGCTCTACCTGGGCTGGGTACGGCCATACTCCGTACACCACAGCCTCGTCAGACACTCGCCTGCCTTCACCGTAGAGACCCTCGAAAGGGTTGCTCCACTCCGGCCAGATTCTGTCACTCTCGTGACTTCATCATCTGTGCGGTCGATGCGAGGACATACGCTCTTCTGCCCGAAGGCATACTGGCCGTACATCATCCAGCGGTTGTCGGTCTGACTCCTGATAGCAGCCTCGTCACCTCACATCGCAAAGTCAGGGACAACAGTCTGTGTTCATCCTCGAAAGGAGAGCTGACGCTACTTGTGATCACTGTTGTTTGACTTGGTCGTTGGAGGTGGCTGGGGACACGTTCTTGTCTTCTCTCGTGCACTTGTGAGACTCCTCTTGGAGATGTTGTGGTGTCCAGATGGAAGATGTGATTGTTGATCTTGTCACAGTCGGTGGGGCAGTGAAGAAGTTGGCTCTTGGAGGGATCCCAGTGAGGTTCCAAAGAGGAGGTAAGCCCAGGTGTTGTTGTTCAGAAGAGAGCTAAGCCATGTGTTCTTGTTCAGAAGAGAGCTTGTGGAGGAAGGCATTTGGCCGTTGCGACTTGTGTCTCAGTGAAGATCCAAGTGAGGATGTTCCATGGTTGTTGTGGCTGTGAGGCTGTTGTTGGCTTGTTCCTCTGTGTGCTAAGCAGAAAATGATTTACCGGAACCACTAACTGCATAAATCCTCCTTCTTCGGCGGTTTAACGTGTTTGTGACGTTAACAACCGAAAAAATTTGCATATCGGCGGATTCTAGAGTCACGTGACCGGGCGATCCGCCCTACGGTCCAGGTCTCCTTGTTCCTTTTGGTGGCAGACTGATGGTGCATTCCGATACCGATGTGTCCTCTAGTTGGGATAAGATCTCTTTCTGAGGAAGCATCACTTGATCTATACAAATTCTGTTTCAGGTGAGCTCGTCGCAATCGAGAAAATGAGAGCCAGGTATGGATCACTCGTCAAAGGCATTAGATCTCACAAGTCTAGTCTAACGTATCTGAAGCAATGAACACACTGATTGATTGTAGTAGAGGGATTCACATTCTTCTCTTCTTCTTCATTTATCTGTGACATGACTAGCCTAAGGAAGACCGTTCGATGCCACCCTTTGCAGCGACGAATGCTGATCCAAAAATGTTTCATTCAAGTTTGATCTTATCGTCAGATCCGTTTTTATGTCACCATCTGAACATCTTCGTCACTGTCTGTGGTGATCAGCAAAAACTTGACATCTTCAGCACAATCGCTGTTCCACCCAAATCTGTGACAAATTCTGCGATGAGGAGAGCAGAGAGGACGACGATGAGAGTGATGACGGTGTTGACTATCTTTGCCCTCGTGTTTGTCTTCGAAACTGAATGATAACCCATTCATAATCGATTCACTTTATATCGAATTACATTAGAAGAGAGAAACATGTATACAGATCGTGTAATCGTTTATCCAAGATGTTTAGTGTACAGTACTAATAAATAAGCTCTCGTCTATCATACAGGTGTCCCGAATGGCCGCCCCCTGGGACAACATCGTCTAATCCGTGCGGACCAGAGCGGGGAGGTAAACCATGGATCTGGCAGGGTTATCTATGGACATGGACCAACGCATCGAGCTGATGGGTTGTGCGGCCTGCGATTTCACGGGGGACGAGGAACTTCTTGGTTTGTTGACAAGAGGCAGTTCGAGTTCTGGGCTCTTGCAACCATTGTTAATCCAGTTGTGGGTTCGGATGATACTGGCGACAACTCCTGGGATTTCGAATGAGCGATGTGACTTAAGAGGTGGGATCTCACCTGCCAAGATGATGGTCATCGTATAGAGGGTCCAGGTGGACTGAGTCATCGCTAAGAGCACGGCACTGGCCATCACGATGAGAGTATTCGATAGCTCCAAGACTTGAGAGCTCTTTCTCTTGTCATTGGTCGAAGAGAGGACGGCAGTCAATACATTATAGCTGCCGAAACAGAATACGGTGATCCCGTGCGATAGGAGGGTCATCGGTGTAGTATGGGTGAAGATGCCTACGCTGAGGAAAGCCTCCCATACCATCAGAACCGTCGAGATTCCTTCCCTTCTTTAGACATATTTCCTTCAATGGACGGCGTGGACTCACCTTGAACGATGGCTGAGCTCAGGTACATCTTATTTTGGGTAAGTTTCATTCTCAGCTTCATTTCAGTGCTGTTTCTTTTCGTGAGGATCGTGTTGCGTGATGATGTAAGGTCAGTTTGTATCCAGCTGCGCCTCGGAACAATAAAACTGTCGGACTCTCGCCGAAAATTCGCCCACACCACTGAAAGGTCCGTCCCGACTTCTGGATGACAATCTCGTTCTTCTCCATCAATTGTAGTCATCCTCTGAGACATCTTCTCACAGCGAAAAAGTTGAAGAGCAGTTAGAGGTATGCAACCACAGAGGTACTACCACATAGACAACACATCGATGAAGGGAGAGAGAAACGACTTTTCCTTCAGAAGCTTCTGTCACGAGCACGTCGGAGCTTTCTCCTGGAGCTCCGAATCACGTGATGTCCCTTTCTCTTCGTCTCATCTTCTCATATCCCCCTATCCAAGCTCACAACATCTTCAAGTCAACCATATCACCTTCTCTATCGAAATCAAACACCACCTTCATCATCATCTCTTTATTTCGTGTTGTGGCACTAACGGCGACGATGTCTCCAGGGGTGTCATGCCAGCCGTGAGAACGACTCTCCATGGCCTATAGAGGGTTCAGAAGGTGTCTCTCTGTCTCTTCTCACCTCAGTCGGAACATGAGGTCTTCCCTCCCGTTCACTTGACTCAGCGCGGTTGCGGCCGCAGGTGCATTCTTAAAGACGGCGATGGTGGTCTTGTCTACGTTCTTCACAGAGACGGCCCCCATGGACATGACCTCCTCTTCCCAGTCTTCTGCTCCCTCTAATGGAAGTACCTGTGGAGTTGAGATGGACGTGAGATGATGAGAGGGTACCTCTAAGATGTGAGAGATGTAGAAGCTGTCAAAGGACGAGCTGCGGGGGAGATTAGGAACAGGAGGGTTGTAGAAGGAGGGGGTGTTCATGTTGGAGTAGGGGTTGTAGGAGGGAACGGGGGCGGGGTCTCTCTCTACGGGCAGCAGAGGAGCTCCTTTGTTCTTACTATTCGTCTGTCCTTCCTTTCAGCTCTCACTCCACAATGAGATCGAATGAGAGAATAAAATAGAATAAAATCCACCTCGGTCGTGGGAGCATTTGGATCGAAGAGGGTGGCAGAAGGCTTGGGAGGTCTCCTCTGGTAGTCATCTGAGCCGATGTAGATGGTACCACTGTTTGCATGTCCAGAGGACATCTGCATGTTAGGAGGGGGGATGGTGCCCGGGTGATAGAAGGGAGGGTGTTGTAGAATGGGTGACGTCATCATGGGGTACTGACTGTTCTGCACCATGGGAGGATATCCACCACCCATCATCACTCCGTTGTTACGAAAGTTCGCGGAATTATACGTGGGCCAGGCGGACTTCTCCCTCTCTCCTTCCGTCGTGGTCGTGTTACCTGAATCAAATGAATATTGAATTCCTTTTCATGTTTCACCTTTCATGTTGGGAGGGGGAACGGGAGAGGTGGGGCCAGAGGGGTAGTAGACGTAGGGAGGTGCTCTGTAGTAATTCACATTCTGCTGCGGTGGCTGTGCCGCCTGAGCCGGGGTGGAATGGCGCGTTGTAGAAGGTGAGCTCGTGGCGTTGTTCTACCCCCGTCAGCTCTCTACAACGGAGCCCTCTCACCTTCTTGTTACGACTCGCCTCCAATTTGGGGTATTCGTCCGTCTCTCCCTCTACAAACTGCCAGAAATGAGTTTTCATCTGATTTTCATCCAATTTCACCTTGTTCTTCGCATCGTTATTGCTACGTGGCTGTTTAGAAGCGGATGGAGGAGGAAAGGGATCCTCCTGTGTCATCTGTCCGAATGGATAAGGGACGAATCCTCCAGGTGGTGGGAAACTCGGCCTGATGCGTTGAGTCGTTGTAGACGATCGATTCTTCTCTACACACCGTCCGGGGTAATACGGCATGGGTCCAACGGATTTCCCGCCAAAATCGAAAGGGCCGTTGAATATTCCCATGGTATCATAGGGCTTACCCGTGCTCCACGGATTACCCCCACTCGATATGTACCCTCCCTCTCCTTGATTCCCTTCTCACGTCACTCACGAAACTCGTGGAGAACTCACCGTAGAATCCAGAATTGAGAGGTACAGGTTGTGGATTGTAGTTGGGATAGCCTTGGTGTCTGGGGTGGAAGCTCTGTGGGTTGGTGGGTGCAGGGCCACTGGAATTACTGCTCGTGGCCGGAGCCGTTGTAGTCCGAGACGGAGCCGTTCCTGGAATGGATGATTTCACCGGGGGTACCACTGGGGCCTTGATGCTGTCCTTCTCTTCCGTGGGGTTCTTCATCAGAAGGGGAGCACTCGTCATCACTTTCTTCTTATCGTCGAGAGATGTCGCAGCTGTGGTGATGAGGATGATATCTCATACGATATCTCACCGAGAGATGACGTCACGTCGGTGAGGGGGGAATTGTCGATACCTTCCTCCGTCTCCTTCTCTGGACCAAATATTCTGGCCCTGGCCTTGGCATACTCCTCTTCTCTCTCTTCCAGTGTCATGTTTGGATTAGAGGGTGGTCTCGTGCTGTAAGCGGGGTATGACATCTCAGCAGAAGGTCCCTGTGGTCTCTGTTGTCGTCAGATACTTGCGTGAAACTCGGATGAAATTTCACCGAACGTGGGGGCGCGGGTTCCAGTGTGGGTGCTGAAGTCTGCGAGGCTTGACTTTCACTCGTTGTAGATGATCGCTCGTGACCCTGGCCGTATCGATCTCGCCTCATGATTTTGAATGATTTATTCGAGGTGGGTGGGGCTTCAGGTTGTTCTACCAAATCAGAGAAACGGAGTATGGGCCTGCACTCGTTCACCAAAGTGAAGAACGAGAGGACTCACACTCTAGAGTCGGGTGTCTTCTGTAGAGCGACGGCCCTCTTACCTGGCTCTTGTTCCACGACAATGTGTTCGAGTTGAAAGTATTGTGCCACGCGATGGACGATGAGCCGCTGATAAGAAGACTGAGGGGGTAACATCAATTTGGTCTGTCTAAATGGGGTGAGATCAGATGAGGTGAGAGGATCTCGGTCTCATACCTTGGATTGTTGATGAATTTTTCGAGCTCGCTGTCTAATTTGAGGATGGTGAGTCGGTCTCGAAAGTTGACCAGGGCGTTCATCAGAAACTGATCGATCTGGAAACCATCGTTGGGTGATATCTGATGACGTCATTAGAAAGGAGTTCGAATGGGCTGACAAATCTCACTTCTCCTTCTTCATCTTGTGGATAATGACCTTCTTGTGAGTGAATCGATGATTCGGACTGCGGAACATGAGTTCAGATGATCTCCCTTCGTTGTTGAAATGTATCTATCTCACCGATTTGAACCCCATAAAATTCTCTTCTTCGTTGCTGCTGTTCTTTTCAGACAAGATGTTTTCTGAAGATGCAGGTGATTGTGAGTGCGCTCCCATCTCTGCCTGTAAAATTCGAGTCAGCCTCTAAATCATCCACCAGAGGTGGAAGAGGGAGAATAACAACTCACCATTTTCTATTGAATTCCCAGGCGCTCTGCCTAGATATAACCTATGATATGCCAGAGATAGTAGGTTCTAGAGTTGATTCTTTATATCAGATCAGGTAGATCATCATGGACCTGAATGGAATACTGAATGGACGCAGATGGTCCTGGACTGGCGGAAAGATATATGTTCCGCTCTGTCTTCGATACTGCAGGTGTATTCACACCACTTGTCCTCTGTGCTTGAGTAATGGGGTGACGAGATCAGATGTAAAAGATTCATTTAATTCATTATCTTCAACCAAACAACGAACCACCTTCACCAGCCGGTCACTCAGACACCCGGTCGGAGTGAGTGCAGAAACAGACACTGAGGTTCTATAACAGGCCTACGGCTTAGATGCTGGGGGCTCCTGTCTGGGTATAAAACTTACCAGGATGGTGACGTGTCAAGAAGGGGATGACAACACAAGATTCATCTTTGACGAATGAAGGTAACGAGGAGAACACAATTTATCTTCAAGCACGATGTTTTCTGAGGGTCATATTGTGCAACAAGAGAGAATCGTTCATGTGGTACGTCGGCATTGCGACCCACTTGAGTAGAGCCTCTCTGCTCTCCTTTGGTGTCAAATCTGTTTCGCATCATCCACCACAATGAGATGACCATGCGATCACCTGCCGTATCGTATCCTCTATCGAACAGAGCTTGCTTCACTTCCTCATCGGACAGTGAGTCGATGCCACCTTGTCGGATCTTGACGTCATCGATTCGAATCCACTTCAAGTAATCCTTCAACTTGTGGCGAGCGAAACTGTTTGACTTGAGCTGACTTGACTCGAAATGAATGCAAACGAATCGTTTGGAGAGAAGGAGAGACTCACTAGGCGGGTAGGAACCCTTTCAGACCGAGATAACGGAGGAAACGATCGACAGAGGGGTCGGTCAGTCTCTCTACGGGGGTGTCGAACAGTTCGGGTATGGTCTGCTTGGCGATGGGCTCATCGATGTTCTGACATCATGCGTGAGGAGAGATGAAAGGATCGGACTCACTTGGAGGAAACTGCTCTGAGCGTAGTCGGCCAACTTGATGTGCTCGGCGAATGGCTTCGTGGTGTATTCGGATGACATGGCATCCTTGACTCCCTTCTCTATCGTGTCAGACAGTTGCACTCTGTCCTTCAACCACTTGGCGTAATCTGCTTCCTGTTGGTGGTTAAAGGCGAAGACAATGGATGAGATGATGGTGCGAGAGACTCACCCTCTGTTCGGGTTGCTTCAGAGCTTTGGGTAAGATGGCGGGGAAGAGGAGACAAACGACGGGGATCGTGTAACCGACAATGGGGATCCAGAAGGCGATCAATACGGGAGCGGCCTTCTTCAACTATGATCCACGTCATTCTCTTGCAGTCGAACTTCGTCACACCTCAGCAGTCGTCTCACGGACATGTCTGATCTCTGCTCGGGATCCGATGGTGTTGAGATCGATTCCGTACTCTCTTTTGATGGCATTCATCTATTTTGATTGAATGTGATGTAGATGCAAGTCCATTACCTTCTTATAATCAGCCCAGAGTGACTTACTTCCACTCATGAATGGGGCCAAAGCTGCCTTCAACTTGGTCATGGCCGTTTGAACATCTGATTTTCCGACCGAATCAGTTGAAACAAAACGATTGACTCTCTGAATCGATTGGATGCGAGGGATAGAGGTGGTCGTGGTAGATCTTAGGACGAAGACGAAACGTCTGTCCCTCGTGAGCTGTGCGATGCCGTTCATGTTTCGTGTGGCACGTTACCTGATCAGATCGGGCCTTGTAGACGACACAGACCTCTTTCAAGAAGACATAATTCGACCTTTATCACTTCTTTATAGAGCAACGCTCCACGTGTCCAGACGTCCAGACACAAGCCCAGTCACGCTGTGCTTGCTTTTTGAACGCTTCATTCCCGCCCATATTTTCAGTATGAAATATCGTTATTTGAACTATCTCGAAACACCAACGTGGAGGGACAGAGCGAATTCCACTGAGAATATGGACAGTGACGCAGCATAGACCGCGCTCCTCCACCCAAATGCTCAATCCAGGATCCAGCGGACGAAATCTGGATGAAAGGTCAACCGAGATGACATGCCAAATTCCTATTCACCTGGCAACGGAGAGGGTTCTGAGACACTATTTTGTGCATCCCAATGGACATAAACATTGAAAGCAGCGTGCGATAAGACGCACGGCTGCAGACAGCAGCTCATGAAGAGCCCACTTTAGAGGAAGGAACGTATTGGATGGATACGCACGAGGAAGATGACCCATGCCGCCGTGTCGATAGATGATCAAAGATGAATGCATCTGGTGTACAGGCGAAAGGCAGAGAGGAAGTCACCTACAGTAGCACAACTTCTAGAGGATATTTTGAAGAGTACCAATAAGAAACCCACCGTACCACACGCAAGTTGAGACGTCAGACATCAGCACGATGACGACATCACTCACGATAAACCCTCACGTTTTATTTTGTCTTCATGTGTCTCCTCGATGTGTTCATCATCAGAGCCACCGACACGGTCGTGAATGCCATGTGCAACATCAGCTGCCATCGACCAGAGTCTTCTCCCTCCCTGTATAACCCCACTTGAACTATATACAATAACGTCCAGACGAATCGAATTCCAGCCAGACTGAATTGAGCCCACATGACCACCCTCGGTCTGTCCTCCATCACCATCACGATCTCTTCTCTTTCCACTCACCTGACAGAGTCCAAAACCATAGCTGCTATGCCCATGAGAAGAGAGACGTAGATGTGGAGGGGGCGAGGATTACACTGCAGACCTCCCATCCAGAAGACCACCTGCTCGCATCAGCATCATGTGAGATGGATGACAGTCACCTGAGGTATGAAGACCAAGAGTTGCATAGGCAGGAGGAGCCAAGGGATCCTGATGTGATCTCCCGAATCACTGAGAAGACGATGACGATGGGTGGGCGATGATGGTGGGTGATGGTGAGTTTCTACTTTCTTCACCAAGGGTTCAAACTGAAAGAGGTAAGAAGAGAATATCTACGTCGTTTTACCTTGCTGGAGGACAGCTGACGTGGCACATTGGCCCTGCGGAAGACTTTGTTCAGTTTCCCCGATGAGTTGGGGATACGAGTGATGTAAGGGGATCCGTTGGCGGTACTGCTCTGATTCATCTACAACGAGTCAGTTGAGAAGATGGAGAGCCACTCACCATCTCGTTTCTCGTAGAAGTGAGATTACTGATGAAGGGACACGTTAAGATTTCGACCGTAGTGGGTCTGTCCCTGGGAAGTATAGACATCAGTGCCTCCGTCATATTCAAAATGGCTTCACTGCGATTGTGATTTCCGGGAAACTTTAATCTACAACGAGTCAATTCAAATACGACGCTCCGTTCTCACTTTCTGAATCGTAGAATCTCTTCAGCCAGTTCCTCTCGATCGCAATTCTCCAAGTTGGCCTGTAAGAAGGGAAGCTCTTTGAAGGCCATGGCATACAAGACAACGCCCAGGGACCACACGTCGCTCTTCTCGTCTGCCACGCGTCAATTCAGATAAGGAGGTCATCTCGTTCACCGCAGAATTCTACGTAGTCGCCGGCCTCATTGGTGCGTAATAGTTCAGGGGCGACGTACTCCACGGTTCCAGTGGCGCCAGTGCGTTTGTATGGCTTCTCTTGATCCCTCTGGCAAGTCCCAAAGTCCGAGATTAAAAGGTGGGTGCTGCGAGAGTTCAACATTTAAATAGGAAGGTTTGGGATCACCTGGCGATGCCGTTCTTGATGGTCTGATGTAACAGTATGTTCTGTGGTTTTAGATCTCTGTGGACGATTCCACATTGGTGGAGGTAATTCAAACCCTCACAGATGTCGATGAAGTCTGGGTTGCATGAGATGACAGTGATGGAGGTGAAGACACATGAGATGGTGAGACTCACACTTCCATATGAGATCCTCTGGAAGGCCTCCCCTCTGTCTTGGATTCCAGATGACATCGGCGAGAGATCCACCGTTGGCATACTCCATGAGAATGAAGAGACAAGGTATCTCGGGTCCAAAGTCGGCACATCTTCCGTATTCAAGCCACGAATGTTGGTAGTTGACGATGTTCGGATGCTTTTGGATGGTCTCCAGGGCTTTCACCTGTTACGTCCATCAGCATCACTCCATGTTCATGATGTCCATTTCACCTCCGCGATGACTTTATGTAGCCACGGTATGTTGTCTCCCACCGGGACTTTCTTCACCGCGTATAGACCGAGATCGATGCCGTGAATCACATGGCGCGCCAGGAAGACAGCACCGAAGCCGCCGGATCCTATCTTCTTCTCCTGTTGGAAGAATCGACTGGAGTCATCTCAGTTTCACCATGAGAAGGTTATCACCTGTAATACCCAGAGTTCAATGATTCTGGAGATAGAGGATCAGCAGCTCCATTCTCTCTCCTCCTTCCGTCACTATTTCGTTGTTGCTGCCTCTGGTGGTCCAAGAGGAGAAAATAGTCTCGAGATTGGAATGCCTACGGCGGTTGAGTGATGTTGTCATTGATGTTCGATCTCTCACGTCTCGATTGAGGTCTGAGCCGCTCCACGAATTTGGACGAGAGGAAGGAATGGGTTGGTTGCACAGTGGACAACGAGAATCATTCGAGTTGTGATTCGAGTGCGAGTGAGAATGATTCTCATTTTCGAGTGTCCTGACGCTCACACCATCCGTATCATTCCATAGAACAATCTTCCGGTTGTCTGTATCGTAACTGTGATGCTTCACAAATCGATTCGCAAAGAGAAGCAGAAGGAGCCTCACCTGATGACATGCCATTGATCGTGGTTGTATAGCATCAACTGCCCATCTTTAGCTCGCATGTGCCGTCGTGCAAGCATGTCTTTGCGTTTTGCACACAATTTGTTTACAAACGGAATAATTCATTAAGGAGGAATTTTCCGATCAGATCACATCAGCAAATAACATGGCGGACAGAAGAGCGACCAACAAGTACTACCCACCAGAATGGGACCCATCCAAGGGCTCTATCAACACCTTCGTTGGACAACATCCTCTCAGAGACCGTGCGAGGAAATTGAAGACGGAGGGTATCCTCGTGGTACGTTTCGAGATGCCTTACAATATATGGTGTGGAGGCTGCCATCAGCACATTGGAAAGGGTGTTCGATTCAATGCAGAGAAGAAGCAGGCTGGAAATTACTACTCGACGAAGATATGGAACTTTGGAATGAAGTGTCACCTCTGCTCTCATCGCATAGAGATCGAGACCGATCCAAAGAACCACGATTACATCATCAAAGTGGGAGCCGACCGTAAAACGGAGACATGGGACAGTGCAGAGACGGGCATCATCCAATTGGAGGGCGAGGAACATGCACAGAAGATGGCAGAGGATCCATTCTTTCGTCTGGAGAATTCGGCCAAGGACGTCGAGAAGGCCAAGGAGAAAGTGCCACAATTGGAGGACCTCATCGAATTTGCAAAGAGCAGGAGCGACACTCGAGAGATGTCCTCCATGCTGAGAGCCGACTTTAGAAAGAAACGAAAGGAGCTGGAAGACATGGACAGACAAGGGAAGGCAATAGGTAATTCCAATCTCCATCTCATCACATGCATCATATGATGTTCATCACTGAACCATCTTCAGGCTTACCGATGCCATTATTGCCAGTATCAGAGACCGACAGAGAAGAGGCCAAGGAGGTCGTCTTTCGAAAAGATAAGAATGCCCTGGTGCAAGATTTGAAGAAGAGGAGATTACAAGTGGCGTCGGCATCGATCTTTGGCAACGACAAGAACAACCAACTGAAGAAGACAAAGATCAACCTCTTGTCCTCCGCTCAGAAGAATCAACAACCTCTTCTCTCCCTCCTCAAGCCCAGCCGAACCGTTGTAGATAGTCAGAAGAAAGGTTTAAAAGTTTTATCCAACACAAAGACGTAAGCCAGCAGAGATGACAGCTGCATCGGTGAAGAATCTCTGAAGAGGATGTACAGTAGAGACGGAGACATCTTTATATAAATCCGCTCGTTTCCTTTCGATCCATTCTCAACGTGAATACCGAGAATATCATTTGTTCCCCAATTCATTTTGGAGAGTCATTATCGTATATACAAGGATGGCTATGCCCTCCCACCGTTACACCTGTTCGATTCAGCACTTCTCTCTTCTGTCTCTCCTCACCTCCACGAAGGTATGCATCCTGTTGTTGTGATGCTGTGTCCTCCGGTGGTGATTCGGTTTTCGAGACAGAACGGCGCTCCTCTTAAATCCCATGGTGTTGCTGTTCTCTCCGCACTTGACTAGAACGATGGTGTCTAACGTGCAATCTCGGCCGCTTCCCAAGTCGAAGGGTTGCAGCGCCTTCATCACTCGACCACACGAGATGGGCATGATGGGCTGTTGGATGTTCGACTCTTCAAAGTGTTTCTTGTGTCTGACGTGTTGGCGCAGGGCACATCTGTCAACGTATCAGATGTGAATGGTGGAGATGATTCGACACCGACCTGTCTTTAAATTCTCGGTTACATATGGGACAGTCGAACGTTGTCTTCATCCACTTCTTCAACAAGTTGTTGGACTTGACTTCATCTTCTGAACGTGTGGCCATCTTGAGATAGATGGCTCTGGACACCCAGGCATCTGTGGCTGCGTATTGAATTTGAGCTCGACTGAGGATCTGATGAGGTGTCAATCGCGAGGAAGAAGAGAGAGAGAACTCACCTGTTGTTCCCAATCAGAAACAGCATGTTTCTTGTCAAGATAGCAATGGAGGAAAGATCGAGTCAAGGCCTTCAGTCCGAGAGGATAGAGATTTTTCGTGATGGCGATCTCCTTGATATCAATCACATTGTGAAGTGTGATACCGTGCTGCTCTTCGAGCTTCTGAGCGTCATTGTGATCAATGGTGTGTCCAATCTACCAAATTTTATTCAGCTCGGGATGGAAGTTGAAATGGATGATTAAGAATCTGATTTCGTTATCATGTTTTTCTCTCACCTTACAAATGGAGTGTGAGGTCAATAACTCCACGAGTGAATTGGGTATGCACCCCAATAGGTTGATGCGAAATAGTATACAGACACTGACCCCCGAAATCTGAATGAGAGCAATAGGATGATTGTCTCCCGGTAGAAGATTGGGCTTCCATTCCATATCGAATCCCACGATCGTTTCGTGTGCTATTAGCTTCAATGCGTCCTCCGCTTGTGATAATTGTTCCACCATCACAATTGCTCCTTTGAAGAGAATCTGTGGGAGGCGGTCTTCCTCTTGTTGAATCATGTCCAATGATAATCTAGAGGGTGATCCTACAGCGTCGCGGGGGATAAAGGAAGGCGCATCCAATAGTTGATGCATGGGTTGTGATTGGAAGCGAGGTTGGACCATCTCCCATTGAACTGAAGGGAGGGAGTGATCATACATCGTTTCGTAGACTCTGTTCTCTCCTGTTCCTTCTACCTGATGCTCCTAAAGCCTTCGCCGGAATGTTTTTGTGCTCTCGGAAACTTCTTTTCCCGCGGTCCTCCGCCCCTTGGCGGGAACAGTGGGGGCTCCCTTTATCGTTTGATATTTGCATCTCTTCCTCTCCTTGGTCGTCCATCGTGCCGCAAGCCTTGATCACCAGCAATATTTGCTGTTGTGTCGTCGCCTCCAAAATCGTCTGTCTCTCCTTAGGTGACAGAGGTGACCGTCATGATCGATGAGATGCGGGAGACATCAGTCTCTGATCATCGTTGCTCATGATGTACCACAGCGTTCTGGATATCACCAGTACAAGATTCAGGGCATTCGATACGGTCGATTGTGTGAAGCAAGATCGATACGCTACCAAGAGCTGAATTCTGTTTGGGGGAGTAGACGCCCCAATCTCACCGCTGATCCTGCTTTGCGTGCAGACACGGCACCGCTTGCTCGGAAATTTCGTCCGGTTCTTTGAGCGTGTGATTGGCACCACCATCACATCATCGCACACACGTCCACTACGTCAACATGAACCGCTCCATCTATCACATATACAATACGACTGTCCTTCGTTCTGCTTCCGCCAGAACACCCATTGGAGTCACACAGAACCGAACTCTGTTCAATAATGCAAAGAAGGCCGTTGCATTCTACGGGATGTTTAAGATGTTCCGCCCCTTGGTCACGAAGGTGAGAAGACATCAACTCTCATTATCTCATTTTTGAAGTTCTTCTCTTTCTTCAAGACAAAAGCCATCCAAGGAGCCAACAAGACGGGCCAGGTGAGGACCACACATATTCGAGGTTGACACGAGCTCATCATCAACGGTAGGCTGCACAATCTGCCGAACAAGCCGCCAAACAGGTGGGCAACCTAGGAAAGGAGAGTGATTTCGAGAAGGTGAATAAGATTACCAGTTCTGTCATGCTCACTCCTTCAAGGTTCTCCACACCGCCGAGAGATTGGCACCAGATAACGTTCGAAATGTTCTGGAGAAGGCAGAAAAGGTAAATTTTAGCGTACGAAAGAAGCAGGGCTGATTGAGAACAGATTGCAGCCAATCCAGAAGTGAGAAAGGTCATACAACAAGTTGTTGAGAAGACCAAGTGAGCAGAGAGAAAGAAACACGAGATAAAACACGATATTGAAGGAATGTTCATTGCGTAATGGTGTGATGTGTGATGATCGAAAATCCGGCGAACTGGTGGCGATTCTCGTTGGAATTCTACAACGAGAGGGCGAAGAAGGTTTTGTCTTCCGTTTTGTTCATCAACCGATAGGAGGAGGCGACAGTGGGAACGATAGGATTAAACGACACATCTCACCTCTCTATCTAATCATTCATGGATGAAGATGACGATTATTCCTCTGTCACTGGCGTCTCTTCAGGGGGAAGAGGTTCAGGAATGAGGGCGAGTCGAGATGAAGGACTCAATCTTCGTCTGTCAAGTCGAAGAGGTCCATCGGCAGCCATCTTTGGAAGGCATTTTCTCAGAGAGGATCGACATTCTACGAACGCCAATCCAGACGAGACGGAGCAAAAGAAGATTGCAAAGTGGAGGATGAGAGAGAGGGTGAGTGATGGGAGTCCCATTTCCATCATCACGACCGTTTCAACCACACCATCTCATTCAGATCACCTTCGTTCACTTGTCTTCGAGACGTAACCCCCCTCAGATGAAGACGGTCAGTGTGGCCCTCGTCTACTGCCTCAACATCGGTGTAGATCCACCAGATGTAGTCAAAACTGATCCTTGTGCGAGGATGGAGTGTTGGATCGGTCAGCAATCGGTCGTATCATTCCATCGCTGACCCATCTAGATCCCATGATGCAAGTGCCCCAGAAGGCTGCAGAAAACATCGGAAAGGCTCTACAGGCCGGCTACGAGAGATGGCAACCCAGAGCTAGGTACAAGCTCAGTTTAGACCCCACCGTAGAGGACGTGAAGAAGTTGTGTCTCTCCCTTCGAAAGAATGCCAAGGACGAGAGAGTCTTATTTCATTACAACGGACACGGTGTACCGAAGCCAACGAGCAACGGAGAGATATGGGTTTTCAACAAGAATTACACGCAGTACATTCCTATGTCCATCTATGAACTACAGTCGTGGCTGGGGAGTCCTTCTATTTACGTGAGTCGATTTCACCTACGATCGTTTCTCTCATCATGGTCTCTGTCGATCGTGATCACGATCGAGATCATCGCGAACGTGTCATGCGATGAGAGGACGAGAGGGTGAAAGGAGACAGGTCTTCGATTGCAATTCTGCTGGTACCATCGTGAATTGGTTCATTCAATTTGTCGAACAGAGAGAGAAGGACATGGAGAGGTCGGCCGTCACCACAGCAGGAGCCACGAGCAACGTGGTCATCAAGGATTACATTCTACTGGCTGCTTGTAGTGCGAACGAACTACTGCCCATGAACCCCGAACTACCCGCAGACGTCTTCACCTCCTGCCTCACGACACCCATCAAGATAGCCCTGCGGTGAAATCTCGCGGAGATATCGGTTCGCTGATCGTTGTAGATGGTTCTGTTCGAATAATTCGATGATCAGGAAACAGAACATCACACTGGATATGATCGATAAGATTCCAGGCAGGCTGACGGATAGAAAGACGCCATTGGGAGAGTTGAATTGGATTTTCACGGCCATCACGGACACCATCGCTTGGAACATCCTCAGGAGAGGTATATACATCGTTGTAGATCGAGCTGACGGAGGTAGATGTCTTTCAGAAATTGTTCAGGCAGGATCTGCTGGTGGCCAGTCTCTTTCGAAATTTTCTGTTGGCCGAGAGGATCTTGAGATCTCTCAACTGCATTCCCGTATCCCATCCCAAATTACCCCCCACCTTCCAGGTATACCTCCCACCATCTCACGATAAACCTTAAATCCATCTGTACACTCTAACGAGAATGTACAGCATCCGATGTGGGAGGCTTGGGATCTGGCGGCAGATTTCTGTCTGTCACAACTTCCAGCCATGATTGAAGATCCATCCATCGAATACCAACACTCTCCCTTCTTCTCCGAGCAACTCACTGCCTTCGAGGTGATTCCACGTGACTCGTTGTAGTTTGACCCCGGGTAGGTCTGGTTGAGGTCCGGGTCAGAGAAGAAGGACCCACCGGCACAATTACCCATCGTCCTTCAAGTTTTATTGAGTCAAGCTCACAGGCTGCGCGCCCTCGTGTTGCTCGCAAAATTTCTAGACCAAGGATCGTGGGCCGTAAATCTCGTGAGTCTACAACGATGTAGATGCCCCTCGTGACATCCGCAGGCGTTATCAGTGGGAATCTTTCCTTACGTACTGCGTCTCCTTCAGAGTCTGACGACCGATTTGAGACAAGTGCTCGTGTTCATCTGGGCCAAGATATTAGCCGTGGATAAGTCTTGTCAATTGGATCTAGTCAAGGACAACAATGGACACAATTACTTCATCAACGTACTGTCAGCCAATACCATGGTAATACGACACCTTGTGACGTGAAGATGACACGGACAGGTACCCTCTCACCAGAGGACCATGGCTGCTTTCATCTTGTCTGTCATCACGAACAATTGTAGACCAGGACAGAGCGCCTGTCTCAACGGAAATCTACTCAACGTCTGCATGTCCCAATTGAACGATCCGGACCCACTCCTGAGAAGGTGGTGCGTTGTAGATGATGAAAATTGAAGGAGACAGGTGGGCCATCTTGTGCATGGCCAAACTGTGGGAGGCATTCGAAGAGGCAAAATGGGCCGCAGTACGCAGCGGAGTCCACGAGAAGCTCTGCGTCCTATTAACCGATCCCGTGCCCGAGGTGAATCTTCGTCGAATCTTCCGTCTACAACCGACCACAAACAGGTCAGAGCCGCCGTGGTGTACGCCCTGGGATTATTTGTGGGGGGAGCAGAGGAAGATGAGCAGAGAGTTGGAATCGAGCTTAACATCGGGTTGACGCTACCGGTGGTGACAGAAGATGCGAGTCCGATGGTCAGGAAGGAACTCATCATCGCACTGTCCAAGTTGGTGCGGTGCTACGAGAGTCAGTTTCGGGCGGTGAGAAGGTACTACAACGTTGTAGATGACAAAATCAGGCTGCCGCGGAGAATTTCGATCGGAGGGGATCGGGGGGTAATGCACCGAGATCGGGATTGTATCTCATGCTGTGGAGGGTGATCTACATCGTTCGTCTTCTCTTCTGACTCGTTGTAGATCGTCATATCGCTCACGTACGATCCGTTCCCGGAACTGGCGGCCATGGCAGAACAGATCGTCAAGTCGGTTCACCCACAATCGATACCAGAGGAGACGACGGGTGATGAAATCTCGATGAAAATTCGATTCTCATCCTACGCAGCCATCCGTACACCGAATCCGAAATCGACCGGTAGACGTAAACAGCTGTTGGAGGCTTTACGTATAGGTACGTACGTTATGTACTCTCGGTTGTTGATCTCGACAGGCTCACCTTCCACGGGAAGAGCAGGGACACCCACATCTCCACACAATTCACTCTCCCCCGTGTTGACCCATCTATCCCCCAATCCCACACACAGGAAGGTACGTACCATACGCACGTCACTCTACATCGACGTGTCGATATGAAGAGAACTGAATCGTGTAGACACCATCGAATGGTGGTGTTCCTGTGAGCAGTGGAAGAGAAGAAGTGTACGAGGAAGAAGTGAGTGAGGTGGTGGACTTGGCTTCCAGTTTTTATGAATGGAGCTGCGAGTACTTCTCCACTCCATTACTGGGCCCAGGGGACGCGGAAGATCCCACGGGCCCTCTTTACTCCGAGAAGATGTGGAGACAGAAGAGGAACCAATCGATCATCAATGAATCCAATCTATTTATGAAGCAGCGTGAGCTCTTTACCTTCGAATGCCATTCTGAACCATCTACAGTGATGAGAGACAGTGTCGAGACGACATCGAACGAGAGGGTTCAGTACAATGGAAACGTGTTGCACAAGGCGAATATTCGGCTGGATTCCGTGTGTACACGTTACAGCATGTCATCACTCATCATCGCAGATCGCAATCGCGGATCTAGGGGAGAGCACGTCGAGCATCTTATTACACCCGTTCGAGCCCACGGTAATCATCGCCCACGAGAGAGATTCCATTACCGTGTGGGACAGGTGCTCCATCATCTAATCCCTCATCTGACCCAACGTGACAGGGAGGCCAACGTGAGAGTGTCTAAATTTAGAAATCGATCCCAGGGCCATTCGGAGGCTAATATCGTGTCACGAACGACATCGCTGGCTCTCATCAACGATCACGACATATCACACCTCTTGGTCGGTTCAGGTATTTATTTCATTTTATTCTCGTCATTGCGGTTCACTCAGCCTCGTTGTAGACGATGGAGTGGTGAGGGTGTGGACGGGTTACGATGAACCGAATCATCCCAATTACGGGAGGGGTCCCAGGCTGGTTTCAGCTTGGAAGGCTCTTCCTAATTTTATCCCCGGGAGTAAGGGTGCCGGACTCATCACGGAGTGGCAGCAGCAATTGGGACTGTTGGTACGTAATTACGCATGGGAAGACCGCTGAAGCTTTTAGTTTGCTTCGGGGGATGCGGGTATCATTCGAGTTTGGGACTTGGAGCGGGAGAGTTACGTACAAGATATCTTGACTGGGTCGGACACTTGTGTCACGTCCATGGTGAGATGTCGTATACACTGCGTGAGAAATTTTGAAGAAATCTGATGGAAATTTCAGTCTTCGTGTGCGACGGGGAACAAGACGATCGTTGCGGGTTGTGGTGATGGCTCTCTACGACTTTTCGACTTACGCACACCACCGAAATTCGGGTGAAATTCTGTCGACGTTATCGACCGTATCTGACGCGTTGTAGTGCGGTGAACACGTTCATAGAACATACGAATTGGATCTTGAACGTTCACATGCTGAAGGGAGATGCCAACAAGTTGGTGAGCGGGAGCATCGGAGGAGAAGTCAAATTCTGGGAGATCGGCAGTGCATCATCGACGAAGACGGTGCAAGTGTATGGAAAGAACAGTTTCTCCGCCTTAGCTGTACATAATTACGCTCCCGTTATGGCCTGTGGTTCACTCAAGCAGAAGATCAAGGTGAGGATTCTCGTCATCACTTGAACCGTCGCTCGCACCATCATCACCATCATCACATCATCACCATCATCACATCACAACCTCCATCATCATTCCATCGGATCACATCGTCCATGACATGAAGAGAGACTGAAGAGAATGGTAGATACTCAATTTTAATGGAGAGGAGAGCAACGAGATACGGTTCCACGATGGATTCATGGGATTGAGAATTGGACCGATATCCTGCCTCAGCTTCCATTCCTATCTGCCCATTCTCTCTGCTGGAGCCACAGACTCTCTCATGTCTCTCTACGCTCCCACCCTCAACCGTCCTAAATGAACTTGTAGATTTCCTTTATCTTCTTCGTTTGTTGTAAAATCTCCCGTTTGCGATGTGATCTGTCCGAAGATCATGGTGATGCCCTTCGATGATGGACGACAAGCATGAGGTTTGTCTAATTGGTTGATTGATGTTGGAGATCCACCACAATTCCAAGCTCTCTAAGTGTGGTCTACACTGCGCCAAATTGAAATCCGAGAATGCTCTAAAAATACACCAAGTTCTCGGCCATAGACAATCTAGACGGTTTGCAACGATGAACTCAGAAGACTTTACATCCAAGCTGAGCTATGCTGGCAGCTCAGGTTATACTCTGAACGTAGAGGAGAGGGCATCCCTTCAGACATCTCTTCCCATCTTGAAGAGAAACCTCAAATTCTCGAGGGTGAACTTCTGGGGAAAAGTGTTTGGTATCAATCGTGACTATCTTATCGCACAAGGCTTCGGTAGCGACCATTTTGGACAGAGGAAGTCATTCTGCAGGTGAATCATGCGCAGACGTAGCTTTATACTGATCCAAACAGCCACGACGGCATTGACTGGGTTCAATTACCAGAGTTAGACAGTGAATCGATCCGATTGACTGAGGCGATTCGCGGTCGATTAACAGGAGATCCATCCACAGAGTCCTTCTTAGAGATCTCACTCGATGGAAAGATCCGTTTGGGTGAGTGGGACAAGTTAAACTTTCGTGAAATGACGTCGAACAGAAGAGCAAAAGACACCCAGCAGCGAAGCCAACGAGAAAGTCGTCAGCGAGAACGAAGACGAAGAAGACGAGGAGAACTCTCAGAAGCCACCCGAGTCAGACAAGAAATCGAACAAAACCGTCATCATCAACGAAGAGAAGAGATTGGCCTACTTGATCTCGCAGATCGATAAGGTGAGAAATTCTTCATCGCCCGACATCAGTCTCACCCTCACAGGACACTTCTGTCGTTCCTAGAGGAGCGTTCACCATAGGAAGTCAGCACGAAGTACGAGAGAACCACAGCTTTCACGGCCTAACGGTGGCTCAGAGCACCGAGCTGGCTTACTACTTCCACCTCCGACAACCAGAGAAGCTCCCCCGAAAGACTCTATTGGAGAGAGAAGGTCATGTCAAGATCATCGACTTTGCAGACAACATCGCAGAAGACGTTCCACATGGTGAGAAAGATGAGATGATGATCATGAGATTAAAGTGATGAAGGTGTCTGGTCGATCAACCGTGATGCAGTGACAAATGTTGTCACGATTCGCAGTCTCCTGTGGCCAGGCTACTTTGCCTTTGCCGTGTCAAACTCCCCGGTGTACGGTTCCGTTTATTTCGGCTTTGGAGAAAAGAACGACGATATCGGTTTTCTTCTGTAATAAATAGGATCAAGAAAAGGACTCATCTCTCGATCATTCGTAGAGGGTGGTGTCGTCGCGTAAGTTCGTCGTGTCATTCACGGTGTTGAGACGGAAAGAGAGAAAGACAACATGAAAACAGATCCCACCCAGTTCAATTTATTCAAAGTCGTCATCATCGTCCGCTGTGTGTGTGTCAATGAACGTCTCTCGGCACAATGAGAAGGAGTAGGAACGCCGATGCTCTACCTGGGCTGGGTACGGCCATACTCCGTACACCACAGCCTCGTCAGACACTCGCCTGCCTTCACCGTAGAGACCCTCGAAAGGGTTGCTCCACTCCGGCCAGATTCAGTCACTCTCGTGACTTGATCATCTGTGCGGTCGATGCGAGAACATACGCTCTTCTGCCCGAAGGCGTACTAGCCGTACATCATCCATCGGTTGTCGGTCTGACTCCTGATAGCAGCATCGTCACCTCACATCGCCAAGTCAGGGACAACAGTCTGTGTTCATCCTCGAAAGGAGAGCTGACGCTACTTGTGTGATCACTGTCGTTTGACTTGGTCGTTGGAAGTGGCTGGTGACACGTTCTTGTCTTCTCTCTTGCACTTGTGAGGCTCCTCTTGTCTAGGTGTTGTGGTGCCCAGATGAAAGATTCGAGTGTTGATCTTGTCACAGTCGGTGGGGCAGTGAAGAAGTTGGCTCTTGGAAGGATCCCAGTGAGGTTCCAAAGAGGAGGTAAGCCCATGTGTTGTTGTTCAGAAGAGAGCTAAGCCCGTGTGTTGTTGTTCAGAAGAGGAATGCACTTGGCCGTTGCGACTTGTGTCTCAGTGAAGATCCAAGTGAGGATGTTCCATGGTTGTTGTGGCTGTGAAGCTGTTGTTGGCTTGTTCCTCTGTGTGCTAAGCAGAAAATGATTTGCCGGAACCACCAACTGTATAAATCCTCCTTCTTCGGCGCTTCAACGTGATTGTGACGTTAACAACCGTGAAAATCGAAAAACTCGGCGGATTCTAGAGTCACGTGACCGGGCGTTCCGCCCTACGGTCCAGGTCTCCTTGTTCCTTTTGGTGGCAGACCGATGGTCCATTCCGACACCGATGGCTCATCTAGATGGGATTGGATCTGTTTCTGAGACTCCGATCCTTCTCCCTGCAATAAGACATCACTTGATCTACACATATTTTGTTTCAGGTGAGCTTGCATTCAAGAGTATGATAGCCATGTTTGAATCACTCGCCGATGGCATCCGATCTCACAGGTCGTGAATACACTTTCTTTACGCACAGAAATGCAAATCAATGAACAGTGATTTATTCTGGTGGAGGTTTCAACAAATCTTATTTTCTTCGTTGATCTGTGAGAAGACGAGACGAAGGGATCGCCGATACCATCCTTCGCGGTGATGAATGCTGATTCTGAAGTTCCGTCTCTGTCTCGAATTTGTTTCTTTCAACAAGTTCGATCTTGCTGTCCATGTCCAGTTGTATAAGATGTCACCAGCTCTTTCTCAATCATCGTTGTCACCTTGTGGTGATCAACAAAACGCTCATATTTCAGCGACCAACAACCACCTATACTGTGTTGTCACTATTCTGTTGTGTGGGTCAGCTTGATCATTTGATCGAGCACCACAGTCCTCTTGCAAGAATGAATGTGACGGTGTTCAAGCTTGAAATCGGAATCATCCTTGAATATTCTGTCCTGTGTAATCAGATCGAAAGACCATCACAAATAGGGTTGCGGTCGACAAGACAGGAATGGCAAAACAAATTCCAGAGGAAGTGGGAGAACAGCAGCCTCTTCTATTAGATGCTTCTGCCGTCGATGCACAGACTAAGGCAGACAATGCGGCGAAATCGAAGGTATGATGCATGCAGACGACTTCTTCGAGGAGTCTTATCGTATTTAGATGCTTCTCATCAGTTTTCTATTGATGGTGGTCGTTGGTTTAGGAAACAAAGTATTGTCCAAACTACAGGTGTGGCTTCCTCCTATACTATTTGATTTCAAGCGTCTGAGATGGTTGTGCTGATGGATTCTTCCACAGACCATCCCGATGCAAAACTATCCCTATTTTCAATCCCTTTGGACAACGTTTGTATATATCCCCCTCAGCTTCGCGTACATCTGGCCCATGATCAGGTGATGGATCTCTTATGTCCTCCACTCGATGTGAACCCAAATTAGATACGGATCTCTCATCACGAGGGAACAAAGAGCCATTCCTTGGTACAAGTTTGCCGTCATGGGTGTTCTCGATGGAATCGCTGGTATGCATCTCTCTCCGATACGATGTTCACCTCCCCAGGTATCATGCAATCGTTTGCCACCAATGCCATCACGAGTGGACCTCTCATCATCTTGATCCTCCAATCTGCCATTCCAGTGTCTATGGTCATCTCCAAGTTCCTCCTCAAGGTAACTGTCCCTCACAAGAAGAGAAACTCACCCGTACAGGCCAAATACGAATGGCAACATTACGTGGGTGCCGTCATCGTCATCATCGGTCTCGTCATCGTCATCGTCTTACCCCTCGTCACCGAGAAGGGAGGCACCGACACGGGAGACAAGATGGTGAGTCATCTACAACCCACCGATCTGACCCCCCACAGACCCTCGTCTGGTGCGGTGTCCTCATCTTGTCATGCATTCCGATGACTCTCTCCACGGTCTACAAGGAGAAGGTGAGTCGACGTCTCTGCACACAGGCTGAAGACGTCAGGCCCTAGGGGAGACAGAGATCGATGTGGTGTATCTGAATGGATGGGTTGCCATCTGGCAGTTCCTAGTTCTATTACCCCTGGCCGTGCCGGCCGGTTACGCGAACAACCTCCATCCTCAACAGATTCCGGGAAATTTCTGGGACGGAGTCAAGTGTTACGTGGGAAAGAACTCTGTGGTGGGAGGGGTGAGTGAATAGTAAGAGTCTGTCTCATCGGGGTAGGACAAACCGGACGATTGTCACCTGGCACCCGTTCTGGTCAACTTGTACATCCTCTTCAATGTCCTCTACAACATCCTCATCATCATGATCCTCAAGGTATATCCTCTTCCATTCATCTACCATTCATCTACCATTCATCTACCATTCATCTACCATTCATCTACCATTCATCACCAGCATGATGGAGAGGATGATGTAGAGGAGAGGAACTGAATGTAAAACAGTACGGTAGTGCCAATCTCCTGTGGTTAGCGATGACCATCATCGTTCCATTGTCCAACGTGACGTTCGCTCTTCCCATTCCAGGTCACGTGGACTTCAAGTTCTCTGACGTGGTGGGTCTCGTGGTCATCATGATCGGTCTCGTTGTCTTCCGATTCTGGGGCAAAGTGTGGGACATCGCCACTTTCACCTTCAAGTACCTCTTTGGTGGTTTCCCTGATAAGGTTGACCAAGGTGAAGAATAAATAAATTCCCCGCCTGAACCGTTGTAGATGTCACTCAGGAGGCGTACGTCAATTAGAGAAATAAAATGTCATTTCACACGATTTATTCACTGCATGGGAGCTTGTGTCCCTCCCATCATGCGGACAGACAGAGCGATGAGCATGGTCGATAGCTCGGCGGCAGCCAGACGACCACCCCACTGGATGGACCATCCTCCACCTCCTCTCTGTGATGCCTCTCCCACAACTTCTCCTGATTTCGTGGCTCTGAAGCCATCAAAGATACCCAGGGGCAGTTGACTCGTTGTAGCTTCACCCCAGACCTTCTCTTGGGCGTCTTGCAGTTCGATCTTGTACTGAAGGGGGTACCTCAACAGGGGCAGGGTGGAAAGGGGGGTCGTTAAGATGTGACCGATCGTCTGTCCCAAATTGTTGGTCACTCTCATCTGTCCATCGTCATCATCTTCATCATCATCGTCTGATGTTCACCTTTTCGACTCCTCCGTTACGACTGACGAGTGAACTTCTGGCCAACACTTGGTTGTTGTAGATGAAGACGTTGGGTACGAACGGACTGTTTGGGGTGGGGAAGGTGACAGAGCCACCATTGGTGGCGCCCTGGAAGAGAACATCTGTGCCCTTCACGCTCCCTCTCATCTTCTGCGGTATACTTCCGTTATAATAGATATTCTGCTCCGGTGTAAATGAATCAATGGCAATGTGAATCGATTTCATCTTTTGTGATGAATCTCACTTTGGCTAGATTCTCTTTCATGGGTGTGACAAACTCTTTAAAAACATCCACGACAGGCTGAATGGGTAATTTCTTCATCGCTTGAGCCAGGTCATCCAAAACACTCTCCCCTACGGGCTTCTTCTTGAATTGCTTGCCCATGTAATATTCTGTCTCTCTCAGTGTCCGCACAGAACCTTCTCTTTCACGTACCTTGCCATTGTCTCGCACTCGCGTCTTCTTCTTGTCTCTTTCGTGTTGTGTGTCTGGTATACCTATTCCATGACTGCTCGTTCTGTCTTCTCTTCAGACATCATCGAACATCGTGATGATGTCGGTGTTCGTCACCTGTGATTCAGCTTGTCTGAAAAATTCCTCCCAAGGATCTCTCGACTCTTGGTATGGATTGCCTCTGCCGTAGGCGGTCCTCCCCTCCGTTCTAGACTGATAGTAGTCTTGTCTGTGCTGATAAGCATCTCTCTGAGAGTACTCCGGTCTCTGTTGGTATCTTGGGCCGGCCGATCCCCTTCTTTCCTTCAGTCGAGATGATGGAAAGGTGAATCGAATCACCCTGCATATGTAGAACGCTGTCTCATCCATTCTTGTGGGTTGGGGGCTCCTCCCATCGAGCGGGTGTAATCATAATCTTTCCTCTTTTGTGGGTCTTTCAAAACCTGCCAATGGTGAGCAACCATCGACAATGGACGATTACTTCGTAGGCAGCGGCTGCCTCGGCAAATTTTCGTTTAGATGATTCGCTTGTGTTGTGATCTGGGTGGTGTTGCTGAGCCGCCTGCTCTCATTATCTGAATGCCGGGGACAATGTGTGTTCACCTTGAAATAAGCTTTTTTGATGTCAGAACTAGAGGCTGATTGGTTGACACCCAAAGCGCTGTAGTGGTCTTTCCGTTTCGGTGCTGCAGCGGTCAGACAGAGCATTTTTTTAATTCAGCACCTGATATGTGTATAAAACGATTTGGTGTGCATGAATGAGCAATTCCTAATCGAAAACATCTAACTGCCCCATCTATCATCGTGATGATGTGATTCGAGGCACCTGATGTTGACAGATGTATCTACAATACATTTACCAAAAATTCCGTATTTGGCCACAAAACAGTGGATGGACCGAGGCGATGGAACAGTCGATCACGAAGAATACCACATCTTCATAGATCATGCATGCATGTCACTTCTCAAGCACACGGTGTGAAGAAATCACGAGTTGTTATGCCAAAGCAGATTTTGGCCTCTATTAATACCATTAACCTCGCATTCAATGGACGATGGGCTACCACTGTAGTATGATTTGTCCCTACGTATCCCACGAAAGCTCCACGTCGGTGTACGAAGGGATAAAGGATAAGGTGGCGGTTGCTCAATTTTAGAATGTTCGTTGAACTGAAGCGACGTTCGGCTGAGAATCACAAACTAAGAAGCCTCACTCGAAGCTGACCGCAGTGTCTGCTCAGCATCATGCAACAACCTCTGGTCCAGTCAGAATCTACACTGCATCTGCAGGGGTGAGTAATCATTCAGACGCTCATTCACTGATTTTGAACAATAGAGCCGTCCAACCGAACAAGAAGGAACACAGCAAGTCGAAATCGATTGATGAGCGGTAAGACATAATTTTCGTGAGATCTCTTCTCACCATGTCGCCCAGTCGAGCTCTGATCCCTTTGACCGCTCCGAAATTGCAGGAAAGTCCTTATCTTCCACTAACAGTGAAAGCGAAACCGATCCCGCTGAAGGATCTCAAAGAAAAGGAGGAAACGAGACCGGCCATTCGATCCTCTTCATCTTCCGTCCTCCCACCTTCTCAGGAGACAACAACGGCGAGGGTACCGATGATGACACGCTCACTGTCTACGTTATCTCGTCCACCACCACCGAAATACCAAGAGTACGACCTACAGACCACTCATCCTCGCTTACCTGACCCTCAACCCGAATGGAATTACGATACCGCCGTCAGCCAACAGCGCATCAAGAAGGACATACATGAGAAGATGCGACCACCTCCACCCGAGTATCAGCCACCCAAAACACCGAGACGACCCACAGAATTAGCAGACAACGGCAGCAGCCGAGCCATCTACGATGCAGTGCACAACGATCTACCTCCTCCAAAATACGTTCCACGTCAGGCCGAGCCTGAAGATAACCGGCCGAAACCTCTGGTCAGAACCAGCGTCAGACGCAAACTGAAACACGTGGAGAAACCGAAAGTGGAAGATGAGAAGCCGAAGATGACGGAAGAGTCGAGTCGGTCCGTACCGTCTCTGTCTATTACACCGGCTGCTGGAAAAAGCCCCGTCGTACGGACAGACGAACCAGCGGGGAGACGGAGATCGATGACGGCACTCCGAACCCAGTTTGAAGTGGCCAACATGTTCTTACAGCAACTGCAGAGCCGTTTCTTGAATCTAGAACAGACTTCTTCAGAGACGACATCTCGTGAGTCTCGCGGACATCGTGAGAAGGTGATCACGCTGATCGCGGTGCAGATGCGGATACGTTGAATGCAACGGCGGCAGCCTTTGAGCAGTCCATCTTACCTCTAGAAGAAGCAGCACCACCTACACTGAGTGTGACTGCCATGTGGGGTCTATCGGAGGCTTCATCAACGTCGTGGCACTTGTCACCTCCCAAACTGCCCCCGGCGAGATTGTCTCCACCAAGAGACGGAATGAGACACAACAGCGAAGGAGACACAAAGGACTTGATGTTATCACCTATCACCAGTCAGAGGCACAGATCATCCAGCCAAGAGGAGAAGGACATGACGCTGTCGATGATCACGAGTCGTAGACACAGATCGACCAGTCAAAGCGAGAAGGCGTAGATTCACTCGAATCCACCAAGAATCGAAAGTTGCACATAGAATGTACAAAGACCTCTTACAAAATCGATCGTGTTCATTTTTCTCTGTCATCAGTTGATCAAGAAGAGGACTCTCATTTTCTGTTTTGACTCTTCATCCTTTGCCATTTCACCTGGTGCCGCTTGCTTCCTTCGCCGGACACGGCGGTTCTGAAACCATATCTGTGATCGTTGAGCTCAACATGGTGAATGTCCATGAGCCTCTACCTCTATCGAACGCGGGGGCAGACCCATTTGTCTTGATAATTCATCGCATCGCCTGCGGTTCAGACTCGAGCTCTCAGCATACTTTTGCTCTAAGAAGATGAGGTGGTCGGGATTGAATCTAACTCTCGTCTTTCGAATCATCGAGGTCCATAGAGGTAAGGATTCTGGTGCGTGACCTGTGGACATGCTGATGAGACGAAATAAGTGACGAAAAGGGACAAAGAGCGAATCTGTCACAGGGGTTGGAATTTTGGCAGGAAAAACGTCCGAAAGCATTGGTCAGTGTCGTCCCTTTAGATAAAAAAGAGAAGCAGTGGCGTGCGGGCCCGACTTTTATTCACCCTCTTCATTCAATGGAGAACGATTGTATACCTAAAGAGTGTCAGTGTCACTCTTGGAAATCTCTCTTCAAACAACCTAGGGGGTCGGATTCCTCCTTCTCCGGTGCGGGCTGCGTCGTTTTCGCTTCTTCGTTGATCTGTGACAGACGAGAGTGCGGTGACGGTGGCTGAGCCAATCGATCCGTGACCGATTGGTCTGGGGTCAATAGTCCACTGTAGATTCACGTCAACGAGCGTCTCAGACGACCATCACGAACCTGAGAACATCTTTGACCTGCTTCATCTCGGCCAGGGCGACCATTAAGATGTCCATCGTCTGTTCTTGTGTCTTGGGTGACGCATCGCTGATGAGATCGTGCTGCAGGGAGTAGATAATCCTCTCCAGACGGTTCGACATGTGAGATTGGATGTTCTGTTGGAGTGAGAGGGAGAGAAGAGAAGACACTCACCCGCAGCTTGATAACTTCTTCCTGTGCGGTGAGAGATGGTGTCGTGGACAATTGTCGGGGGCGATTCTGTTGGGGTGGAACGGAAACCTGCGACTGCGAGTTTGGGCTCTGCGATATCCTGAACAGGTCCTTGAATATCTTCTTGTTGTCCTGCAGGTGGTGTCTCTCTCTCTTCTCGGATAACTGTCCTCTATTAATTGCAACTCCACATGTCATGTTCTACCGTCTTCTTTGTCTCTTGTCTTCTGGCGTGTCTGTCTTGTGAGAAGGCAGCTGAAGTGTGAGAAGAGACGAACGGTGATATACCGTTGTTCTGTTGTAGATTGAGAGCTTGCTCCACGAATAAGAGACAGTCTTCCACGGGAGGATATTTGAACAATCGACGCATGGCTCCATTGTAGTCGTTGCTCAGGACTACCGAGGTCACATTTTGGCGGGAAGAAGGGAGAACTCACGTGATTTTCGAATGAAGATGAGCATGGCTACGCAGATGTAATCGATCAATTGTAGATCAGCTGTGACAGGATTATCTGAATAAGATAACATGGCGTCCCACAGCATCAAAACGTCCTCCAAGTGAAATTCTCTACCCAACAGCAGCCTGATCCACCGACTGAAATTTTCAGCCGAGATTTACGCGGGAAAGACTCACAGCATGTACAATTGTGGTTCTATCTTCAGCTCCACGAGCTTGCGGTATAGATCGGGGTCTTTCTCTCTTAATATCACATTCTGTACGTATCTACACTTCTCCACAATTGGAGATGTCTGTCACATGTCAATCTGACGTCTACCCATCCATTCACCGTATCATCATCGAAGGTCTGTTCACTGAACGGTTTCTGCTCTCTCGCCTCCCTCTCCCTCCTCTACAACGAGCCATCTCAGTATCCATTTCCTCCACCATTTCGTATCATTTTCACCTTCTGATTGGCATCTGCAGCGAACCAAGGTTTGACTAGATTCATCAGGTGAGTGAAGAGAGCAGAAGCATCGTGCTCGATGTACTGTGAGCTCAGTAAGACAGTCAGTGGCTCTCCCTCCTGATGTCCATCAGAGATGTGACGACGAATCGTGACATCATCACCTGAGCATCGGGGGTGTTGGGTTGTACGGCCTCTCTGTCCACGATGTATATGATGGGAGCTAACAGTTCGTTCATTCCTTGTTTGTAAGATAGCTGTGGATTCTGCCTCGCGTGAATGAACAAGATCCTTCGCAGGGTCAGGCTGGAGAGAATAAAACGAAATAAAAGAGGGTCACCGAAGCATCATCTGACGGATGTCGTTCCTCTGGAAGAAGGGCTTCTCAGGGTAAGTTCTTAAGATGTCTTGTTCGATCTCCTTCTGCAGCTCTTCGTTCTGCCAGAACGCCGCCCAGGGTGACTGTCTGAGATTGGGATCGAAGAAGATGGCGGGAAGATCTCACGTCTGAGTTTTGAGACAGGGGATTGTTCAGGGCAGGATCGAGTTCTTTTCCTTGATTTCTGGGATCCACGTGATATTGAGCCATCAAGGCGTCGTATTCTGTTACATATCAGCACCAGTGGAAGATACATGGTATCATCGGATGTATGTCTGATGATGGACAGGTAAAGGAGAGGGAGGAGACCTTTTCTGTGGACGGCCATGACCTCTGGCCACTGTTGGTGATTGAGACCCCGCTGTGTCGGTAATACGTTTAGAAATAGTCTCCAAGCCAGGTTTCGTAGAGAACCAGATCTCAGCTCTCCCATCATGGCTCTCGATCTCAGGTTGTAATGGTCGGCCTCACAGAAATAATCTTGAAACTCTTTACTGTTCATTGACGTCAGAGAGTGACCTCCGACCGAGAGACGTTTGAGGGGAGTCGCAGAGAATGCAATAACTCTCAATGTCCTCACCGCCTATCGGAAAATGGAGGCAGCTGCCAGTCCTCCTTCAGTTCATCGTTCGAAGGTGACCTCTGAAGAGGTGATAAGTCTACCGATGTTCGGATCATGTTGTCTTGCAAGAAGACACTCGGACGTGTCTGTGGCGCATTTTGTAATCGAGGGTCGCCAAACAACGAGGAAAATGAAATCAAAGCCTCACGCAGGCGCCACACGACCACCCTCTTTACCCTCGGGATAGAGAAAGAAGAGGTGAGTCGATGAAAGAAGGAATGGCTGCCATGTGCTTTATCATCTTAACTTGTGTGCGCTGTTATTTCTCTTCTTCTCTGATATCATCTACTCTCTCGTTCGTCTCTGACAGGGCAATTTTGACGGCCAACCTATCGCACATTAGACATCATGTGATCCTGATGATCTCTCACTTGATGATCATGAAGAACCAATAGACGTTGAGTATGAGGATGATGCAGAGGAGAGCGACAAAAGGTGGACGCATGAACCAGAGGGAGAGGGGGACCAGCAGAGGTGCCTCCACCCAGAGAGACCGAATGGCAGCGTATGGGAAGTACATGAGACGGAGGAGAAGCCAAGAGAGGAGGAAGATGGTAAAGAAAAAGTTGGCGATCCTCTGATTACCTCGGTAGACGAAAGACTTTGCAATCTCTAAGAAGAGATCGGAGGTGTCGTGGCAGAAGAGAATGAGATGGCCCACTCGAAGCCATCTGATTGGAATGAGATGGAAGATGATATGGAGAGGAGGGTGGAGGGCGTGATGGTTCGATGATGGATGAAGACTCACCCGATGGCGTAAGAGGAGAAGATCAGCCAGAAGGTGACAATGTGATGACCCCACAGAGCCCAATAATCACTTCTCTTCGTTTCGAAAGAGACCAACGTGAACAGAGAGTGAAGGTAGAAACTGATTTGTAATAGATACAGGAATTTGAGAGATGGTCTACATGTGTTGAGTGGTAGTTACAGGATGTTGACGAGAAGACTCACTCGAGAGGAACATCTGGGTATCTTGTCCATAGTGTTCCGAAATCAGTCATCCAAGGCGCCCCGATTGCGATTTGAATCTCCCACACCATGAAACAAAAGTAGAGGATAGCTTTCCATGTGGACTCTCCGAACTTGAACCTCTCGTCGTCTATGATATTCACTGCCGCGGCGAGCTGCCCGAGATGAGATGTTAAACGTTTTAGACGAGAAGAAGGATCCTTACTCTTGGAGCGAAGATGTGTTGTATGTAATATCGAGCAAATGTGAAGCCGAATGTGGCAGCAAGGACGGTCCATGCATCATACAGATCAAATTGGACCGGCTTGGCCTCAGGACCTGGAAGTGACCATATCGGAAAGATCGAATTGGCGAACCGCGCTATGTCGACCATTAGATCGTTGGGATCTGATGTTTGTGGCGGAGTTTTTTTCGGTTGACCGAATTTTCGTGGACTGAAACTTATTATCTATCTCGCAGATCAATCACCACTGATAACAGCAGCTCGTGTTGTTGGCTGACCTAGAGCCTGCGTTGGACAAAGAGGGGAGCGTGGAGATCACGTCGAGGTACGTTGTAGAGAAGGTCACGTGATTTTCATTGCGATGAGAAAACACTCTGGACGGAAGAATTTCATTTTGTGTCGCGAGACAAACAAAGCAAGTCACACAAGCAAATCATGAGCTCGTGAGACCTTCGTTTGTGATCACATCGATGACGAACCACAGTGTATCCCCATATGTTCGTGCCAGGCTCACTCGAGCCACCCGACAGAGGAAGATGCATGAGAGCCAACGTGATCGCTGCAAGATCTCACTCAGCATCATGTTACAAGAACTAGAGAACCTCAACGAAGACATACGATACGTGAGAACGAGTCCATGAGATCGTCTTACATCGATCTACAACGAGACTGATTCCCACAGCACGAGAACAAATTGGATGAGACGGACGAAGAGATAGAGAACCTCACGGTCCAACTGCAACGAGCCATCGCGAGTCGTCCGGTCATCTGTGATCTGATGCGAGAGGCTCTGTTGAAGGTAGACGACGTGAAGGACAAGATCTCTGACGCTGAGAGAATCCTCAGGTCTTATGAAGATAGAATCAGGGAAGGAAGGAGCAAAGAGATACAATTGAGGCAAGAACAGAGACAATGGCTGTCGGGTACTGCAGAGTCCGTCGTTCAGACGTGAGTCATTCTCACGTATTCACAGTGGTGACTGGTCATCAGGTTTAGAGAGGGTCTATCTGCTTGTGTGAACGCCATCAACGGGCTCAACTTGGCTTGTCCTTCTCCTCCCGTACCTCCACACGTTCTCCTTCAGAAGAGAAACTTCATCGACACAGTAGAGGATGACCTCCTCTGTCCTATCTCGGGAGAGATCATGGATGATCCTGTCTTGACGATAGATGGTCACACCTACGATAGGAAATCGATCGAGATGTGGTTCAGCCAAGGACACCGAACATCACCCATCACCAATGTAAGACTATCCGATCTGCAGTTGACTCCAAATCACAAAGTGAAATCGATGATCGACACGCTGAGGACGGCGAGAAGAGCAGATTGAAGGATAAAGATATGTGTTAAGTTCGTGTCAATCGAAGTCCAGATGCTGTTCTATAGACGGGATGTAAGTAAGTATCTGTTGTGGCGAGCACATCGTTCTCCGATCGGGTGCATGTGTGTCTGAAGAATGTCACGTGACCGTGCAATCTCTTCGAGTTTTCTACACACGCCGGAGACGTAAGTAGACAACTCCTCCGCCATCCAACACAACAAATCAACGCGACAATAGGTGACCACCCTCCACTTCGAGATCGACATCTGACCACGACAGAAACATAATCACGATGGCACTAAATGCATTATCCAAAGCGGCTTCCTCCATGTTAGGAAAAGCCGAGACGTCAACGCCCATCATCCCTCAGACAGACGCTTCTAGACCCATGGGAGCTCTCGTGTGGAAGGGAGCCAAGAACGTGGAGTACAAGTCTATGCCCAGACCCTTAATCACCGATACCACCGACATCGTCCTTCGCATCACAGCCACCACCATCTGTGGCTCTGACCTCCACCTCTACACGAACGCCATGTTAGACATGCACACAGACGACATCTTGGGTCACGAATTCATGGGAATCATCGAAGAGGTGATCCTTGCATTTTCCATCGTCACAGACCCTCACCTTCAAAGGTGGGCTCCGACGTGAAGAAACTCCAGAAGGGTCAACGAGTTGTCGTCGCCTTCGACATCGCCTGTGGAAAGTGTGACTACTGCAAGAGAGAAGAGTACACCGGATGTGACACCACGAACCCATCCAAACTGATGGAAGAGATGTACGGACATCGCACAGCCGCTCTCTTCGGTTACTCTCACTTGACCGGTGGTACCCCAGGAGGACAGGTGAGAAGATGAAGAGGATGATGTCCTGATGTGCATGTCAGGCCGACTACGTTCGAGTCCCCTTTGCTGATGTGAACTGCCTTCCCCTGCCCGAAGACATTCCTGATGAGAAGGGACTGTACTTGTCTGATGTCATTCCAACCGCTTACCACTCTTGTGAATTCGGAAACGTCCAGAAGGTTCGAAGTCCTTTTATTTCCTTTGATTTCATTTTATTCTCGAGGAGGGAGAAGAATGACGGGAGTAGGGATCGACGGTGGCCATTTGGGGATTAGGACCCATCGGTCTCATCGCTGCCAGATGGGCACAGATCAGAGGTGCATCCAGAATCATCGGCATCGATTGTATCCCAGAGAGATTGAGAGTCGCTAGTGAGGTGTGTCAACGTTCACCATCACCATCATCCATCATGTCCACCATGATCCGATCTGATGTCATCATGTCAGGTGCTGAAGATCGAGACACTCAACTTCAAAGAAGAGAACACCGTGAAAGGCTTATTCGAGAGAGTCCCCGGAGGTGTCGATTGTGCCCTCGAATGTGCAGGATTCGAATACCCCAACAGTCTCGTCCACAAGGTCATCCATCTACAACGCACCACACTCACATCTTCCAGGTCGAGCGTGCCCTGTCGTTAGAGACTGACACGGCGGACATTTTGTCCGAGATGATCACTGCCACGAGAAAATTCGGAAATATTTCCATCATAGGAGTGTACAGCGGCTACGCCAACCACTTCCCCATCGGTGCTCTCATGGAGAAAGCTATCACCGTGAAGGGTGAGTGATGACGTCATCATCACGTCATCTGACGTGTACAGGTGGACAGTCACCCACGCAGAAGTACTGGGGAATGTGCCTGGAGAAACTGAGGAGCGGAGAAATGGATCCCAGCTTTATCTTGACTCACAGAGGAAAATTATCCGACGGTGAGAGGATGATGTCACGTGACGTCATGATGACGTCATGCAGCACCCCAGTTGTACGATCAGTTCTACAAGAGAGAGGGAGTCATCAAGTGTTTCCTGAGACCCGATGGCATCGATCACCACGGACACCCCATCAACAAGGACACACAATGATCATAAGAGGAGAAAATTCTCTACATAAACACTCGAAATCTTGTCGTCTTCGTATTGTCCATCTTTGTGACAACGGTTCCGATCAGCGACGTCGATCGTCTACCATGTCACGCTCGATAGTTGGAGTGTGTCTCACTCTCGTGTTTATCACCATCTGCTGTCAAATCTATGTGGATGGGAACCGATGATCCCACCTGTGGCAACATCCTGCAGCCTGTAAGACGATTCCCAGCAACAGCACGTCGGTTTGTCTATCTTCAGGGCATTACACGATTAAAGGGGGAGGTGATGTACCTCCTCAATTACGATGGTGGAGGAAGGACGTGGGTGATACGAAACAGATTCAACAACTCACATACTTCAGCCGGTAATATCATTCATAGCATTCGTCCTCGTACCATGCGCCTTCGAACCGGCAGTGATATGGATAGACATCACCTTCGTAGGGGGCATGATCCAGGGGGTTCATTGCGAAAGTCTTGAAATACGCTCGGCGAACCTGTTAGACACTATATCTATTGAGGTATCTCATCAATCACAATCGAATCATTCAAGCGCCACAGCTGAGAGGAGTCCAAAATGTCAACGTCACCGAATCCGTCTTCTCATACACCATTTTGATGAGTTACCTGAATCTCGGTGATGCACCGTCATCACAGCCACAGCATCTCTACATCGAAGACAATCACATCGGAGACTTGATGATCGAGGGGCGTGTGGGATTCTCTTCCTGCAGTGAGACGTTCTCACGCAATCGAATCGGATCCATCCAGAGAGAGGAGGTGATGATGTCACCCACGATCGAATTCTCATCGACGGACGATCAGCGAGAGTTTTTCGTCTCCAGCACGTACCACAACAACACGATCGGGATGATGCGATATCAGAGTGTCATCGGAGCCTTGTCACTGCTCTACAATGACATCGGATCTCTCTCCCTATCTCTCGTCCAATATCTCTCCTTGAATGTGAAGCACAACGTGTGGAGAAGGAATGTGAGTCGTCAGAGTGCGTTATCCATCGCGAGCGGCGGAGGGTCACAAGTGACCATTGACAATTGTTCATTTGAGGGATACGATGACGTGGCTCTATCTCTCGATCTCCACGATCCCTCTACCATCCGTATGGATTCTCTCAGGTGTGTTTCGTTCGACCGTGAGACGATCTACTCAGAGAGATAGGATCGAGAACTGTACGGCGGGAGGCATTCAGATGAAATTAGATCGCCAGAGTACCATCAATATCACATCGTGCCATTTCTCGGATGTTTCGGGTCTACAAGGAGGTTCAATCTACATCTACGGTGACAAGACAACACTATTCGCATCAAAAACTGCACGATGATCCGTAATACGTCTCCCATCGGGTCAGCCATATTCATCAACAGCGACAACACAACGACACACGTGAGTGAGAGAGAAGCTCACATCTGATGGAGAAAGGTGGAAGACACATATATCCAAGTACCGAGGGGATCTCTGTCGACCAGCGATTACTCCACCGTAGTCGTCTTGCATGGATCGATTCAGAGGAACAACACACTGATCTGTCCGGAGGAGATGGTTCTGTACTCTCCAAAGAATCAAACGGGCTGGATGCTAGGCTGCGCTCCTTGCGGTCGAATGCAGTATCTCATCGGTGAATTCATCGTGAAAGAACGTTCGATCATGTAGGCTGAACGAGTGACCAGGTCGTGGAGAGATGATCAACGGAGAAGAGAAGAGGACAGAGTGTTCCGCGTGTTCATCTGACATGGACTGTACTGAACATGTACCTCAGGTGATGATACATCTACAATGTCCCATCGTTCTCCCATTGCACCACAAGAGAGATCTTTCACATATCAATTCGTACAATAGAGATGAAGTAAGACTTTTTATCTGACGAGAGAGACAGGCCCAGCCTGGGTGGTGGTGCGGAGTCGATGATGAGGGCGAGATCGGATGTAAACCATGTCCCAGTGGCTATTGCAATCGCATCAAACATCCTTGGAACGATTCTTGCATTGGAAATCGCGGTGGGATCTTGTGTGGTGGCTGTACGGAGAATCACACCCTCTCGTTCCTCACATCCGCCTGCCTACCACTCGAATCGTGCAAGTCAGGGTGGTTGAGCCTCTTGGCCGTGATACCTTTCATCTACGTCATCGTATTGCTGTTCTTACCCATCGGTGATGGATCGATCTGGAAGTCAGCATCGTACTACATTCAGACTCTTCCACTCATCAGTGAGTTCTCAATGGGTCAATCATCACTCACGGATGTTCAGATGTACGTAGTGACATCATATCGATGATCTCATCGATGCTGAACGCTTCACCTGAAAACAAAGGATCGTCCTCTTCATTGGGTTTGTGTCTGGGACAGTTGGATTACACTAGAAGAGAGCTCTTGTCTCTTTACATTCCTCTGTCAACTGTGGCCATCTTGGCCGTGGGATGTGTGGGTCTCACCTTGTACAATCGAAGGGATAAGAAGCACGGAGGTTACACGAGTATACGAGAGGAAGAGATGACAGTAGAGGTAATCGATACGGAAGAGGAATCAAAGAAGAGAACTGCACAGAGTCGCTTCACTACGGCAATGATCACGGCCTTCCTCCTCGTCTACAGTGGTATCCTGTCAATCTGTCTCAAACTTCTCTTCTGTGTGCAGGTGGGACGACTGATGAGATGGAAAGCTGAAATGAAAGATACAGATACAAGGAGAGTGGGTGATGTACAACGCAAAAATGATCAATGAGCAGATATAAGCTGAAAGGAACGAGGAACGAGGTAGGGAAAGATGTACTGATGGTGATCGATGGGTGTTACAGGGATGGTTGTAAGTGAGTCTCATGGACTAGGGGAAGACTGATAGTGACAGATACTGGGAGGTAGTCTTCATGCTCCGTCGATTCTTTGTCACCGCTGCTTATGTCTTCATCACTGATCACCAATGGTGAGGCGTTCATCTATTCTCCGTCTGATATCATTGATAGGTGAGTCATCACCATGCTCTTGCTCCTTTCTCAAAGAATGCTGGCCAAGACTTGGAGGCTTTGTGTTTGGTATCTCTGTGTTGTTTAGTTGTCTTGGGCACTGCTGGGGATAGCAGTGTGGCTCACATCTTGAGTGAGGTGAGAGAAATATGCCTTGCATAATCTGATTGTGTTCAGATACTGATCTACGTTCCAATTGCATTCAGTTCAGCTCTTGTGATACGCCAAGTATGGCAGAAAAGCTCAGAAAAGAGGAAGCATTTGTACACAAAGATAAAGAGAAGCTGTTCATAAGCAGCAAAGGGGATTGTTCAATACGCATGTTGTTGATGGTTGAAAAGAAACTGCCAGAATGACAATGCTGCCCTCATAGAAAGGACGTCTCCCTTCATCAATCTGGTAATTTGGAGCGGTTTCCTTCTCTACAGCAAAACATGAACACTCGTTGAAGAAAACAACAGAATGTAGACACGGCAGAAACACTTGCCGCGACCCGAGATTGTTCAGCAAAGTGCGCTGATTCCAATGGTATGTCACTTGGGTCACAAAAACGTTACCCGAGATGAGCAAAGTGTGGATTACTGTCGCGTACGCTAAAAAGATAGCGTACATTGGCACTTTTCTCTGTTAAGAACGTCCGGACGAAAAAATGGAATACACCACCGCGTAGCCCAGGTGATTCTCTACCTGGGTAAAGTATCATCAATGACCTGGTACCCTCCCTAATATATCCCCCCCCGCGCAGGAGCCGTATGCTGGTGCTCAGCACTCTATTATATCAATCCAGCAGCTCTTTTTAACCAGTTGAGTACGAGGAGGTAGGATATCGATGTTTGGGGAAAAATTACCCTTTTGGGCATAGCGGGTCCTAATGTGTTGTAGTCTCGGCTATGCCCGAAAGTTTAACTGGCACTGCAAAGTCAACAGAAAGACGCATTGCACAGCCAATGGCAGCTCTCATTAATTCGATCTCTTATAGTGCATCGCAGGGCCGAGGTAACATGATGTGTATCACATCCACTAATGTTCAACTTTTTCGTCCCACAGCTGACGATCCTAATGAACTCTGTGATACAGCCTTTGAGAGCCCGAGATGTTGTATCACCACGTGTGATACATGATGGTATCAGTAACATCTCGATGAGAGCACCCCCCACACTCCATCACGTCCACACTCGAAATCGTACCTCCACGACACACGAACCAAACATCATCATTAACCATTTTCGCTCCATCTATTCAAATCGGCTCATCGTATGTCCGTTCGAAGTGACAGTGAAGCCGAAGCCCCACAGGTGGCACCTTCACTCGATCAGCTTCTCCTCCCCTGCATCCTCTTACCTCTCGCAGGAGGGAAGATGTTCCAGAATCGAAGAGTCTGGTCCCCTGCACCCGTGACAACTGTCTGTCCATCGGGAGAGATCGACAAGTAGAGGACTCGCATCTTGTGACCGGTCAACGTGGCGATCTGGGTCAACTGTGGGTAAGACCACACGATGATCTGGTTCTGAGAATAGCCGTGCGTACTGACCAGTTCGTTTACGTTCTTACTCCACTCGAGGTTGCAGACCTGTCGGGTTGTAGACGGATCGAGGGGTAGAGGATGACATACCTGAGAGCCGGTGTCGACGTGGTGGAGCGTCTGGCCGGTGGAAGAATTCCAGAAGCGGATGCAACGGTCGGCCGTGCCACCGCCGGATGCGAGGATTCCTCGCTGGTGGGGTGACCAGGCCAATGCTTTCACTGCCGCAGTGTGTTCCGTGAATCTGGATGGACGTAAGAGACTCGAATGTGGATCATATCATGGTGATGGATCATGTCATGGTGATGCGATCATGTCATGGTGGTGCGATCATGTCATGGTGGTGCGATCAAGATGATGGTGATGGATCATGTGATGGTGATGGATCATGTGATGGTGGTGCGATCATGTCATGGTGATGGATCATGTGATGGTGGTGCGATCACGATGATGTGATGTGTTCGGAAAGTGTTGGATGACGTGAGGGTGCGATCGTGGACAGATGAGATCTGATGAGAGACATACCTCAGGAGGGGTGACTCTGAATGTACGTCCCATACCAACAGTTGATTGTCGTTCCCGCCCGATGCCAACCTCTCTCCCTCGTGTGACCACTTCAAACCGCACAACTCTTGTCTGTGCCCAGACAACCTCCTCGTGTCATTCTCCTTCCCTCTACAACATCTCTCACCTCACGATGAAGTCATCCGGTGATCTCATGTCCCGATGCAAGATCGATCGATCGCGCGATCCGGTCGAGATCACATCCGTCTTTGGATTCCACGCGATGGTTCCCACTCTCGATCGATGTCCACCGAAGGTCCTGACGAGTCTCTGTGCACCGACGTCGTACACCTCACACGGTCAGGTTGATGAGATTTCATTCGATTCTCCATACCTCCACGGTTCCACCCGTGTTTCCCACGGCCAAGGTGTTGTTGTGGGAGGACCAGCTGACAGACGTCACCGAACGATTCGAAGACAGTTCGCAGAGGCGGTTGACCTGAAAGGAAATTGAGTGGAGAGAGGAGATGTTGCGTTCACCAGGCCCGTGTGGCCGTTCCACAAGAAAACAGAAGAGCCGAGACCGACGGCGAGGAGGTTGTTGTGTGACCAATGGACGAGATTGAGGTAGAAATCGTCAGAGATGGAAGGTGAGGCTAACACCTGTGATCGTGAGACGATGATCGGTCGGATGAAGACCGTTTCACCTTGAACGGTTCTTTCGCAATTTTTCTTGGAAGTTTCCGTGGGCTCACTAAGAGTTTCTGACCTTCTGGGCTGGAGGGGCTTCAGTCGATGGAGGAGGATGGATCGATGATGGAGGATGTCTTCACCTGATGAGTGACGATGAGAGGGGATCTGTCGTTCCATTGTTCCTGTTACTCTTGTATTTTAGTACATTTGTTCTGACGGGCGACGTTGATAGACGACTCGATTGGGGATCGGATGGACCTGTTGGAAGAGCTTGGGGTGGTGACAAGATTGAGCCAAAAAGTTCCGTTTGGAGGACCATATTGTACGTCTCTTTCACTTCATCCACCGCTGTTGATAATGTGTAAGATGGTGGAACGTAGCCTGTGTAAGATGTCACCTCTATTATATTCATCCTTTGTTGAATCCACTTCGGGTTGTTCGTCCATAAATAAGACTCTCTGTACATTTGAATTGGATCGCGCTGGGATAAATCTGATCGCAGTCAAAATTGAATTCTCTTGGTGGGTGGATTCGGTCTTGTTGCTGAACCACGAGATGGAGGCACCCACCGATCACCATATGTTTCGCCTTTCGCCGGGCTGTTTTTCGTTGGTGAACCACCTTTAGTGTTTAATTTTGACGTTGGAGATCTCAGACTGCCTCCATATCGAGAGTCCATCTCATCAGAGTAGCGGCTGTCTTTGAATCGAAAAAAGCCCGCGTGACCATTCCCGAACTACAACGGGTCATAATTAGCACCCTAACAGACAGCCGGTGGGGTAGATGTTGAGCCATCATGACCAGTAAAGAGGCTACCACGGCTGTTCGTAAGCCGACACTGCCGTTGATGAGTTTTGGAAACGGAAATGCCAACTTCAACCGAGGTAATAATGATGGGTGAGGGGACGGAGTGACAGAAATAGGTGGATCGTCAGGGTTTCTGGGACTTGGTGGTGGTGTCAACAAAAATGGACCGAAGGTGATGATGATTTCGGTTATAACGATCGACCCAAATACAGAGGAACTTTATGGACGATGCAGAGCTAAGCTCAGAAGACGAAATTGAGGATGATGAAGACAAATCGGAGATGCAAAAGCGATTAGAAACCGCAATCAAAGAGAAAGACAAAGCGGAGAGGAAAACACAGGAAGAAATTGCAGCCTCGAAAGAAGCCAAGCAGAACGTGAGAATGCGATCATCAACTGCAACGATCTAATCTACGAACCCTCTGTCACAACTGATGCGAGATAGGCCGATCGAGAAAAAGAAGCACTCCAAGAGAAACTGCGAGAGCTCGAAGATCAGATCCGCTCTCACAAGACCGATGCAGAAGAGAAAGATGCAGAGATCGCACGGCTGCGTCAAGACACGGAGGTCATGTCCGCCTCCATGGACAAGCATCTCAATCAAGTCTCTCGCTTGGAAGAAGAGATCGGTGAGACATCTCCATCTCCAACATCTGCATCTCCTGATGATGGATGTTCAGCCGTTTTAGAGACCCGGGTGGCCGTCATGTCAGTTCAGATCTTAGAGAAGGCAGAAGAGAATCAACACCTCGTGGTGCAGGTATGTCCTACAGTGCTACTGTAGACCTCATCTCATGGACATCAGGTCAAGACGGGCTCCGTCCCAGGATCTCCCTTGATATCTCGCTCAAACTCTGGTGAATTGAGACGCATCAACCTCGTTCCGTTCGATTCGGACGTCCCAAAATCTCCCGCCAAAAGTGCCATCGAGAGCAGTCCACGCATCACGAGTGAACTGGGAGGACTGAAGAGAATGATGAACAACGAGTTGGAAGAGGTGAAGGCACAGGAAGCTGCTGCGAAGAGACAGTTGGAGAGGGAGAAATTTGCCAGAGAAGAAGCACAGCAGAGGATCAAGTGAGTGTTGGCGTCATGACGTCTCTCATGATTTGTCAGATTTTTAGAGGTACAAGTCAAGCTGAAGGGAGGAGAGAGAGAGAAGATCGAGCAGTTAGAGAAGACGGAGCAGGAGCTGAACATGTCGATCAAGGAGTTGACTCTGGAGAAAGAGAGGATCGCTTCGAATCACCAAGCAGAATTGGAAGAGAAGATCAGACTATTGGCAAAGGTGAGATCATCTCTCGACGATCGATGATGATGATATGATGTTGATGTTGATGATGTTGATGATGATGACGATGATAGGTGACCGATTTGGAGGGTAAACTGGCGAGAGCCATTGAAGAAACGGAGATGCTAGAGCACGTAGACATGTCCAGCCCGAGAGGTACACCCCCACTGACGAAAAAGATGAGTAAGAAGAGACTCAAATCAGTAGCAGAAGAGCAGAACACACATATCGATTCCCTCGTCAAAGAGAACGCAGGCCTATCCGAGAGGGTCAAGGTATGATCTCCATCTACAACGAGCCAAAACCGATTTCGATCCAGGTTCTCACGGCGGACCTCGAAGCGGCTTCGGAGTTGACCAAAGCGTTGACTTACGTACGTACCAAGATGTCAGCTGATCTATCGGACATGGAGCAGAAGGTATCTAGCATCGATGAAGACCGACAGGAGGTGGCCACATCCATCTGATTTCTATTCGAAATTTCGATCAAATCTACAACGACGTGACAGATGAAAAAGAAATTGGTCGTGGAGGGTTCCAGCCGTGCCCGCTTGGAGAGACACATCGAAGCCATAAAATCCATTCAAGTTGTAGACGAGACGTACAGAGACAAAGTGTTGGAGGTGAAGGAGAAGAGTGTGTGAGAGATTGACCGCATTTCAGATCTTGGAGGGAGAAGAGCAACCACTGACGGAGATCACCATGCTGACACCATCTCTCAGAAGTGTCGGGGGGAGGAGGAGATCTGATCCATTGTCTGAAGTATTGTCCGAAGACGACAGTATTACACAAGGTACGTATCGATCGGATGATGACACCGTGATGCGATCTGATGACGATCAGATAACGACAGTGTGTTCAACGATGATGCCACGACCCACAGTAGCTTGCGTATCCACCTGGAGAGGAACATGAAGATCAACCGTGATCTCTTTCAACTCGTAGAGAAGGAGGTGAGCTCTACTCATCCATCTCATCTCATCCATCTCATCTCATCTCATCTCATCTCATCTCATCTCATCCATCTCATCTCATCCATCTCATCTCATCCATCTCATCTCATCTCATCTCATCCATCTCATCTCATCCATACCAGGTGTCCACAACCATGATGGACCACGAATCTGCCCTGGAGAACACGTTGAACCAACACCGAGAGGAAATGGTCCAGTTGAATCTGAAGATCGAAGAGTGGATCGAGGAGGGCAGAAGGTTAGAGGAAGAGAAAATGGAATCTGAGAGACAAGTGGAGACTCTGAAGCAGAAGTTGAGAGATGTGGAGGAACAACTACAAGAGAAGCAGAGGGAAGAAGAAAAGAGAGAAGAGGAAGAAGATACGGAGGAACGATTGAAATCGGCCCTGGCTGAATCAGAGAAATTGAAGAGACAACTGGAAGAGGTGATGTGACCGTACGTACGTTACGTCTGATTCCTCCAGACGGAGAGAACACACGAAGATTCGTTGAAAATTTTGGAGGAAGAATGGATGGAGAAAGAGAAAGAGTACAGAAGAGATGTGGAGCAAATGAGAGAGAAATTAGATCTCTGTGGATCACAGAACAGAGAGACGGAGACACAATTAGAGGATAAGAAGGCGGAGGTCGACCGACTACAACGAGACCGAGAGCACGTCCAAGAGCAGCTGCGACAATCTGAAACTCGCGAAAGCGAAGTGCGAGAGAGGTACCAACGAACTGAAGAAGAATGTCGTCAGGTATCCTCCAGGTTAGAAGAAGCCGAGTTCAAGTTGAACCTCATGTTGAAAGAAGAATCCACCGAGGCTATCGCTTCACCGTCAGTCACCAAATTTGAAGTAGAGACTTTCGAAGAGAAAATACGACAAAAGGAAGAAGAATTAGATAGACTGCGAGAGGAGAATCGTTTACAGCTCTCCACAGAGGAAGAGATGAAGAGAGAGAAGAGAAGAGTAGAGGAGACATTAGAAAGAGTGCAGAGAGAAGGAGAGGAGAGACAGAAAGAATCACAAAGAGAGAAGGAGGAGAGAGAGAAGATGTGGAGAGATGAGATGGAAGAGAAGGAGAGACAGAATCGAGTAAGTCTGTCCGAATTGAACGAGAGGCTGATGGAGGGAGGAGAGAGAGAAAAGGTGAGAAGGTGAAATGTACGAACGGAAGCTGAAGAACGTGTCAGATCATGCAAGATCTACAAAGAGAATTGAATGAGTTGAGACACTTAGAATCAAACGAGAGAGAAGCGAGAGAAACATCTGAGAGACAGATCTTCACCTTAAAGGAAGAGATCGAATATTTAAAGGAAAAATTAGAAGAGACGGAAGATCAAGCTTCCGCCTCTGGTAATCTCTTGATGGAATTAACCGAAGAGGTGATTGCTTTCGTTCATAATCACAGTGACATCCATCCTCACCTCTTCAGATCTCCACGTTAAAACGAAACGAACCGAAAAAGAATGTACAGATGGTGAGGCGAATGTTATCAGAGATGAAATTGAAGACAGTAGGACATCGAAAGCTTAGAGATGGAGTTGAGGAGAGCGAGAGAATGGGAGGAGGAGATGAAGAGACGACACGAAAAGTCGGTGAAAATTGCGGAAGATGCGTCGACGAGGGCGAATAATCTCCACGTCGAATTGGAAGCACTCCGAGTCGAGGTGGGACGTACAGTGCATAGGGGCGTAACGATCGACAGATGAGACGACAGAAATTAAATGTACAGAATATGACCGAGAAGATGGAAGAGATGAGGAGGAAATATCATCAAGACATAGAAGAGTTGAACTTGAGATTGTGAGATTCATCCAATTTTTATTTGATTTTAATCATGTCTATCAGGAGTGAAAAAGATACGGAAGATACGGAGGTGAGGAGGGAGGGACGGAGATGGATTGACTCGTTGTAGATGGACGATATACAGAAGCAGATCCATCAGGCCATGCAAGAGGCAGCACAGAGAGACGCTGAAGAACTGATACACCTCAGGAGAGAGGTAAGACGCGTAACTTACGTACGTACTCAAGCGTGCAGACGGAGCTACTGTCCCGTGCTGGTCAGCAGTCAGAGTTGGAAGTGGAGCGTCTCAATCAATTGGTCTCCTCTCTCACGGCGAGGGTCACGAAAGCCGAGGCACAGCCGAAGTGAGTTGGAATTCCGAAAGAGAGCTCTGACGCGTTGTAGTATTCCGAATTATATCCTGGACGAAGTCAAGTCCCTAGAGAGTCAATTGGAGAAGGTGACGTCGTGGGTTCAGGAATTCGGACTGACTCGGACCTCAGACGGAGAAGAAGAACATGCAGCTAGAGAGGAAGCTCATGCAGATGTCATCCAACGCCATCCACGAGAAGAAAACACCTGCATCTCCTGTTAAGAGTGTTCCCTCTTCTCCCTCCCGCTCAGATGCCTCTATAGAGGTGATGTCGAGAGCTGTATTTCATCTGAAGATGAGCTTTAGAATATGGAGAGGCAGAACCAACTGCTGACGAAACAACGGAAGGAATTGCAGGCAAGATTGAAGAGTTCAGAAGACGAGATCGAGATCTCACGGATGCATTCGTCCACTCTCCAGAGTCAGCTGGACCACGAGATGACCTCATCGAAGAAGGCCACCCAACAGCTGCAGCGAAGTTTAAAGAAGGTTCAGACCTTAGAAGAGAGAGCGAAAGAGGCAGAAGGAGTCATCGAGCGATTGACCCGAGAGGTGCGATCCTTCCATCTCATCCCATCTCATCCTCTTCAGCTCGCTTCTGTTCACGAGGCCAATCTGCGGGACCAAGAGATGTCTTCAGAGAAAAGCCAGTTCTCCCTCTCCGTCCGAGAACAGCTGGAAGAGATCTCCATGGAGATATCACAGTGGGAAACTACAACGGCTGTTCCCACTCAGCAGATCCTTCATCTGAAGGACCAGATCTATCAATTGAGTGGGTACCTGTCACAACCACCCACCACTACGGCAACAAGAGGGAGCCCGAAGAAGCTTGCACAGGGTTCACCCACCTCTCGTAACAATTCACCTCTCCACCAAAACACTACACCTCTCTACCCAAACACTCTGCCCTCTTCGATCTCACACGATCGAAAGCCGCTCGGTCTCCGGGTCACCGAGTTAGAGGCCGAGGTGAGGCAGTGGAAGACCAAGGCCCTCCGACTCCAGAATGTCATGGGAGAGAGCAACAACAGCTACCTCCGCGAGGTCGGGCTGAGAGAAGCCGAGGTGGAGTGTTCTCCTCTTCATTGTCCTTGTCATAACGTCTGTATAGATCGAGCGGCTGTCGGCCCAGGTAGAAGAAGTAAAGAGGACGAAGAGAGAGATGGAGAGGCGGCACACGATGGACGTGCAGCATTTAGAGAGGAAGCTCTCTCTGGGGAGAATAGAACGGTAACCACGGTGATATTATACTTTTGTCTGAAGCTTCACCGGTGGTTGTTCGTGTGAATTGAGAGGCTATTAACCCATCTGCCTGCGTGCTGTCATTCGTGGGTCTTAGTAGAGGAGATGAAGGAAGCGGAAGTGTGGAAGTCGGGGAGAACTCGGAGAAACCATCGTTTCCGTGGTCTCGTTTTCAAGTGAAAATAGGCGTTATAGCGGAAGGGGTTCACGGGCACCCATTTCCTTTTCTCACAAAAAGCCACGCCTTTCGCACAAACCCCAACAGAACAGAGACGACTCACACAGAAGCAAACACGCAGACCACAAGGAGCATGGTGGCGTCAGAGAGGAAGACGCAGTCGGAGGGCTCAGTCTTCTCTCCTCTTCGACCGACCGAGAGGAAGTCACAATCGGAGGGATCGATCTCGTTCAAACCCAGGCCAACACCTGAATTAGACGCTCTACCTTGGTTTCATGGCTACGTAAAGTCGACGGCAGTGGTACACAGACTCTTAGATGGTCATCAAGATGGAACGTGGCTCATCCGCAGGAGCAGCACAGTCGAAAATGGACTGGCCATCTCTGTCGTATTCCAAGGCAAGATCAGTGAGTCCCTCTTCTCTCTTCCAACCCCATCTAACCGCTTCCAGATCATTTCCGAATCCTATACATGAAAGATAGCACGGGTGCCGACCCGGTTTTCGTTCTCTCCGCCAAGAAGCGACATTACTACAGTTCGTTAGAGGAACTTGTCGAGAGCTGCAGCCGTAAGAACATACTGAGCAACTCGACGTCCACACTATGCCGCCTGACGGCACCATTGGTCAAGTGATCCTGGAAGTATAGACATTTTGTAAAGAGGAGGAGGAAGCCAGTGGCTCGCGGAAGAGTCGATGAGAACCGTGAACAATGCCAGAGGCACAACGTGTGCAGAATAACGTTCAAACGAGAAGTAAAGATAGTATGTAGCATTTAATTGATTTTATTCTTATTCCCCGGACTTCCAATTCGAAACCGAATCTCGCACACTCTCACGTCACACAATGAAGACAACACAACTCATCCTGTGTCTCGTACTCTTGACTGTAGTCAATTGCCTTCCCTACTCAGTTGTCTCTCGCAACAATAGATGGGGCGTTGTCTCTGGGCGTAGACAGAATGCCATAGCCTGGGCACAATGGGAGAACAAAATGGCTTCCACTGGGTGGACCGAACTAACCGTTGAAACGAATGGAGAGTTTGAAGATGGTTCTCAAGCATATGGCGCCGGTTACTTGGAGGTGTGCAATCATTTCCCATCTTCTCGATGGGACGGTCGCTGACGTTCCTTCAGGGCTGGCTCGCCCACGAAGAGATCTATAATACATCTCTTAACTTCCGCATCAAGGATCAACCACTCGTCCCCGAGGCCAGCCAATTCCCTTCACAAAGTCTCACTTGGATGAGATCTCAGGTCTCTTCCCTCCTCTATTTCCCATCCATTGACATCTTAAAAGGTATCTCAAAACCTCGACTCCCGTTACTGGAAACACATCGGACTCGTCTTACAGCAGTTCGATGGCATCTTGGCCGGTTACAATGCCAGGGCCCCCGCCGACAGAAAGGTCATCCATTCCCATCCTCTATCTCCTGCTGACTCGCACAGTGGTTGGACACAGATCTGATGGCCATCCAGCTCATCACTGAGCTGTCTGACATCAACCGAACCAAGATCCAGGCCAAGCCCGATGAATTTGACCTCCACTGTTCTTCTCTGGTCAAGGTAGAGTCACCAGATTGCAACTGTGACTGAAGAATGCAGCTGTCTGCCGATGGCCAGCGACTGTTTGCCGCACACAACAGTTGGACCAGCTTCACTTGGATGTTGAGAGTTTACAAACATTTCAAGTTGAACTTTGAGGAGCCCAGCACGGTCTCTTACTCTTCGTATCCCGGAGTCATTCCATCCATAGATGATTTCTTCATCACTGGACAGTGAGTGAAACATCTCGATCACCATGATGATCTGTTCATCACATCATCCGTCCATCCATCATCTGTTCACGTCGTGATCATCTTCTCACGGTTTCTCAGCAACATGGTTGTCATGGAGACCACCAACGAAGTGTTCAACGAGTGAGTCCATCGCCTCGAAATCCAACTGAAATCTCCAGCACTCTCTTTCAGTACGTCACACCACAGACTGTCCCCTACTGGGTGAGAATCATGCTGGCCACACGTCTAGCCAAGGAAGGAAAAGAATGGGTCGACCTCTTCTCTCAGTACAACAGTGGAACGTGAGCGTTGTAGAATGATGCGATCGATTGAGTGTGACAGGTACAACAATCAATGGATTATCGTAGATAATAAAAAGTTTGTACCTGGAAAGGGTGTATCACCAGGTGCTCTCTGGATTGCAGAGCAGATCCCGGGCTACATCGAGAGGTGAGAGAATAAAATGAAATAAAACATTCTCACCGTACGACAGTGGTGACCAGACGGAGACACTGAGGACGACCGGCTATTGGGCCTCTTACAACGTCGTGAGTCGGCACTACAACCTGCCATTCCGTGATTCTGACGAGGTCAGGCTTACTACCCTTACATCTACAACGTCTCGGGCTATCTGACAGAATCTCTTCGATCGAACAAGAGCGACAGCCTCTCTCACTCGAAATGTCCACGTGCACAGATTTTCGCTAGGGATCAGGGCAAGGTGAGGTCTCATCGTCTTCTCTCCTCAATCAGAACAGGTGTCCACCATGGCAGACATGAAGGACATCATGAGGTACAACCAATACCAGTCCGATCCTCTGTCACTGGGAGACGCTTGCAACGGTGAGATGCACGGCGAGTTGTAGATGGCTGACGGTGGTAGGTATCGCCGCCAGGTGTGACTTGAACGTGGCTGAGAATGGAAAGAGGGCTTCTCCATTTGGAGCCATCGATGCCAAGATCACAGAAGCTTCTCTCGCCGCTAGACAGATATCCGAGGTGAGAACTGACGATCTACACCGTTGTAGATGGATCTGACGTTCTTCAGGCCGTGTCCGGACCCGCTTGGACCTGGCAGCCACCTTTCGCATGGTGAGAGGGTGTCTCGTTGTAGATGGCTGAAGATCGACAGGACGAAGAGATGGAACAGCCCCCACCACGGACAGCCGCAAGTCTACGACTTCGATTGGCAGACGATGACACCTCGTTTGTCCTCTTAAAATGAACAAATAAATGTCTTATGTCCTCTTTATTCTTCCTCCTTTCCGTCGGTTCTGCTGACTTGGAGTATTTCGTGCATCTTCTTCATGTCGATGTCGGGCCACTCGATGTTAAACGGCTTCTCATCTTGGATGACAAATTCCAAGTGGTGGTAAGAGGATCCTCCTATGTAGGAACCGAGCTCTCTTGAGATGGTGACTTCGGCATCGGGGCTCATGAATGCCTTGATGAAGTCGGACATCCAGCTGCGGATGGGTTCCTTTGATATCGCGATGAAGTTTGTGACGGTCACGTCAAAAAGGGGGGTGGTGAGGAAAGAGTAGGTCGGTCTCGTTTGTGGCCTGCATCCATTTCCGTTGACGAAGAAGATCTGCCACTGGAGGGCTTTGATGTTGGATGAGATAAACTTCACTACGTCCGAGGCGATCCTGAAGGCCAACTTTAAGATCTCAGTTTCTTGCTCGATCATGTCGCTCCAGAGTCTAGAGGTGTCGATGGTGAGGACCAAGTCTTGTAATCTGGGAACGGGTAGGTCGAAGCGTCGGCAGGTGGATTCGATGTTTCGAAGAGAGATGTGAGGCATCAGAGGGCAGGTGTTGGTGGTGATGTAATTCTTGAGCCATCGTAACATATCACTGTCGAGGTAGACATCGATGGGGGCGTTTTCGTCTTCTCTGCCTTGGTACATCTTCCTCAGTATGCATCCTGGAAATTTGAGAAGGTCGGTCTCCTTGATGGAACAAGTGTCTTTCGTGTATGATCGGAGATGGATCATCTTCTCTTCTCTCTGTTCATCCTGCACGTCGGTGGTGAATGCAAAAGGACCGAGCACCTCTAATACATCAAGGAGTAACGTGATGTTCATGTCGTTTGACGGAAGAAGCCTGCCGAGCGTAAGAAAGTCGAGTATCACCGAGAAGACTTGTGCGTTGATGTCCAAATAGATGTCGCAGTCGGACTTGCAGTTCTTCGGTACAGTATTGGTACCTCCCTCCCAAGCTCGGATCATGCTAGCCAGTGCACTGTCCTTGTGAAATGCGATGGTTCTCTTCAGAACCGAGAATAATGTACCTCTAGCATTGAAGACTACGATTTTGGAGGGCTCTGATTCCATGTGTGCAAGGCAAAAATGTTTCTCTGTCTGCGGAGGAAATTTCGATCTCCAAATCTACAACAAGATCACCTTGGGTCTGACATGCAATTCGTCTGTGCGTCTATAGATGGCTCCTGAGTCGACTGGTCACGCTGGCTATACACCGTGTTACCAATTACGTTTGGGGTGTGGCTTGTAACTTTCGAATTCTGACCAGAAGTCGACGTCGCACAGAAAACGAATGGAAAAAGTGACAGGTGGTCGGGAATGTAGACATTCGCGGAGCATCAGCAGGTCTAATGGTGTGACCTCACAATATAATTGGCCACAACAATCAAACGAACGCAGTGACCAAACCAAACAAGTCATCTCTTTGTCACATCATTGAGATCGCACATCATCATATTATTATGAGATCTAAGCCACCATCAAAGAGGCACTCATCGTATGCTATCGATTTAGAAGCTCCGAAGAAGAAGGAAAGAGTTTCACCACGAAATCCAATCAACCTCTTAGACGATGTCACGCATCCGGTCAACGCCGTAAGTCGCTCTTGTATCTTTCAAGAGGTTGATGTAATTTGGCAGGTGATCAAATACCCTTCGATTCTAAACAATCTTCGGGGGGTCTCAGCAGACGTTCCACTACACATTGAAGACATGGTGGTTGTTCGTAAAGACTTTATGCAGTTACCAGTCGAAGTTGCCAGTCATGTCCTCTCATACTTAACAGCCCCCGATCTGTGCAGATCAGGCAGGGTGAGCCTTCCGTTGAGCCACACATCAAAACATCTCTCGGCCCCCTTTGAATCACTGACATCATGCAGGTCTCTCAGCTGTGGAGAAGTCTATGTGAAGACCAAAGCTTGTGGAAAGATAAATACAGCCGGTCAAAATGGAAGATCGATAATCACTACCTCCAAACCACCATCAATCACCTCCTCGATCTACGTCCGGACGATGATGTGATTTCCAATCATCCCACCTCATCTTCTCACGCAGAACAGACCCTCGACTTCGCATGCTACGACCCATCTTCCAATCAGTTCGATTGGAAGGACATGTATCGTCACAAGTACTCTCAGATGCAGAATTGGTATCACAACCGCTACCGAGAATATTCGTTCCACGTCCCCGGCCGTCCAGTTCACGTCAACATCTTCCATGGCAAGTTCATGATCTTGGCCTACGACCTCGGCGCTGCCGGCCCGACGGAGAGGAGAGTCTTCAAGTTGAAGATCTACGACTTGACTTCTGTGACTTGGCCATCACACACGAACATCGCCAGCTTGGGCGAGAGGTCACCCTCCAAGATCTCTACGCGGACGGTTGTCAGTAGCTTGATCGAATGGAAGTCGTTAGAGGAGGAGGGGTTGGTGCTCGTCAAAGAAGACGAGACGATAAGGTGCCTTGCGGTCGATGAGAACAGCGGCTGTCTCGTTCCAAGGTATTTATTCGATTTTATTTTCCATCCATTGGGACGTACTCTCAAATGATCGAGAATAAATAGAAGTAAATAGGACGAGACTAACGAAGGACAGGTATGAAATAGGAGTGAGGTCGTACGGTGTAGAGGGAGTACACTTTGTCAAGATGTGTGTGGAGGGCAATCGGTTTCACTGCTTTACAACAGATGGGGTATTGAGATCGTGGGAAGTCAAGACGGGTCACCTACTCAACGAAATTACGACGGATTTGCATCTGTGGAGCCTCAGCCAAGTCATCGCCCACGGCAAATGGGTCGCCGTTCTCATCTGCAATAATAAGATTGCCGTCTACAACACTGTAGATGGAGTCAGCCACCCCGCTCGCGTCTTCTTTGCCGACCCCGACCAGAAGGTGAGACTTTTCCCGCCAATTTTCCCTGACGTTCCCAGTATGAGTCGCAACATCTGGTGCACAAGATTCTCATCTCTTCCCACCAGAGAGAAGACGTACTGTACGCATCCCTCCACACCGGCTCCATATCCAGATTCGATCTACAATCAGGCAACCCCCTCCCCAGCTTAGTGGACCACGTCGCCCCCACTCGAGACATCATATCCGGCGACAGTCGAGATATCTTCTCCAGCTCCGAGGATGGTACGGTCAAGATGTGGGAGGGTGGAGAAGATTCCACGAAAAATCCTTCCACCTTCATCGTCCTGCACCAACACCTCCTCAACAAGACGAACCAGAAGGGACAGATTGTACACATGTCTGCAGCCGACCACAGACTCATGGCATTGTCCCACTTTGGCAAGGTGAGAAATCCACGAGATCGAATGGCTGAAGCCTCGCAGATCAAACTGTGGGACACAACGACGGGGAATCTGCTGTTCAGCATCGGGTATCGTAACTTGACCACGGCGATCTTCAATGACTTGTTCCTCGTGGCCGTGGTGGGACAAGAGATCGTCGTGAGAGATTTCCGACCCGTTCCGGAGAACTTGGGCAGTCCCCGACGGACTACAACGAGCCATTTCTCGTTATCCCCACCCACCTCTCCTCCACTGGAGACGTCACCCGTTCCAGGGATGTCACCACTGAGTACCCCGGTGGTCATCGACATCGTGTACAGTCCACCGATGTCCCCCGTGAGAGAGCACATCATCGATGTAGATAAGGAGCACGAGAAGGTCATCGAGTTGGAGTGAATAAATGTACAGAAAAGATCCATTGTAGAGGGTCACGGTGACGATGTAGAAGGGAGACGAAGACTATTCCTACACATGTGTAGGGACGCAGAGGATAAAATAGACAGGTGAAGAGAGGGGACTGAATGCGAAAATAAGTCGAATCGAAGATTTAAGTCTCCATAGAGTGTGAGTTTCTCTGAGATAGATCGGAGACGAACCCCTACTACGCGAACCAATCCCACTGTGCGAGTGTAGAGGTGACAGAGATCTGGCTCGCATTCTCTCTACTCCAGGGTGTGAGATCATGGGGCTCCACCAAGGGTAGACCAGAGGATTATTTTGACCTTCAGATAGGTTTATTTCAACTCCGCCTTGTCAACGAGGATGCGCGCCCTCGGCCGATAGTGGGGTAGACAGTGTGTCCGATGGCGTAAAGTAGAGAAATAAATCGTTACCATGACGGAGATTGCGCTCAAAATAGTCGATTATGTTCTCCCTACACCATCAGTGGGGGTCATTTGGTATATAATCTGACTCGATCTCAGATGAAATCTGTTAATCCTTGCGATTAATCGTCGAATACTACACGGGAGGACTGTCTTCAGTATTGAAACGCATGCAAAGAGAGCAGGAGACGATGACCAACAGACAACTGAAGAGAGCGACACCCTTCCGATTCGATATGAACCTGAGCGTGCAAGAGAGATTAGACATCCTGTTTCAGGCCTCCTCTGCGGACAGAACGAAGACAAATAAGCAGACAAAGTGAAGATGGAGTTCAAACGAGGACACGAATCGGCATCATGATTGGCACGACGCCAGGCGGGAAAGTCTCAGAGAGGATCTGCAGATAGAGTGTAGAGGTGAAGGAACCTCAATAAATGTACATAGAAGGAGACCTATGCCTATCTGCGTTTGTTGTTCATATGATGAGCGTCTGGCGTTTTACGTAACGGCCACTTTTCACAGAAACGGGTTTCGCATCAGATCATCGAAGACGGGCAAATCGTCGCGGGTCGCGGGTCCATTCGATATCACCAGTATGTTTCTCTTTGGAAAAAGGCCCTCACCGGAAGAGCTCGTCAAGAAATGGAGGAGGGAGTTGACCAAGGAACAGAGATTGTTAGACCGACAAATAAGGGCGATCGACTTGGCTGAACAAAAGACGATACGTTCTATCAAGGATCTCGCGAAGAAGGGAGACAAATCTTCAGCCAAAATCTTGGCCAAAGAGATTGTGAGATCGAGAGCGGCAAAGGAGAAGATATACAAGTGAGCGCTCATCTATTGTTCGGTCGTTGTCGTACTATCGAGTGAGTTACAAACTGATCCATAAAAGGTCGAAGGCCCAATTAAATTCTGTGGGCATGCAATTGCAACAGAACCTGAGCATGATGAAACTGGCTGGAGTCATGTCCAAATCAGCGACTATCATGACATCGATGAACGACCTAATCAAATTACCTCAATTGCATCAGACGATGATGGTTATGGGTAGAGAGATGGAGAAGGTGACACACACTTCTTTCTCCTCTAACGAAATTCAGGCCGGACTGATCGAAGAGATGATGACAGACGCACTCGAGATGGATGAAGATCTCGATGAGGCAGCCGATGAAGAATTAGACAAGGTGAAGTCGATGATGAATCGCATGAGACTGAAGAAGAGAAGGTGGTCCAAGATATCTTGCTGGGTGTTAAGTCGGCAGCACCTGCAGTACCGAAGGAGGCCATGACACAAGAAGGAGAAGAAGATGACGTGGAAGACAATGAGTTGGAGGCAAGGTTGAATGCACTCAAGCAATGATCTTCATTGTTGTACATAAAGACAATCATTACCAAACAACACGATGGAAGACACTGTGTTATCTGATGATCATGTTCACCCCACACTCTATTCTTAACCTCTAACAAGAGTGACTTCATCACAAGCACATGTATCTGATAGAGACGGACTCGATAGACAGTGAAGCGAGCCGGAGGAGTCGATGACTCAACTGACAAGCGATAGTTCAGTGAAAACTCCGATTCGAAGCGTCGACATGAGAGAACGCGATCTCATGTTTCCAATGAGCGAAGAGGAGGATACTTCTCTGTACATCAATCGAGATAAGAGACAATCGTATCGAACATTCTTAGACGATGACACGGCGAAAAGTCTGACATCCGATATCAAGGACGATTATGAGGGTGTGGAGGAATCGAGGGGTGATATCGAACTATTTTATAGATTCCTGATGACATCAAAGGTCGTCTAGTGTCTTTTGTAGAAGAACAAGAGAACATGCAGAAGAACATTGGAGACGAAGAAGCAGACAGCTCTTCAGGATGGACAATATTCAATCTTTGGAACGATATCCTGACTGCTGGAAGTATATGTGTGTACCCCATCGAGATGATCGTGAAGATTGACTTCCCAGCTCTGCCCTTCTACCTGAACTCGATCGGAGTTATCATCTTCCCGTTCGTTCTCATCTGTTTCGCGGTCATCACGGCGTACACCCTCAATCTATTGTATCGAATGAGTAAAAAGTTTAGAAAGACGAATCTGCCCATATTGGCTCAGTTCGGCCTGGGTAATGGTGAGCGTCCCATCCAACACAACCAATCACCATTCACATTCGAACATCACTCAACATGCGCAGTGGGCTATCTATTAACGTGCCTGTGTATGTTTGCATTCAATTTTGGAGGTCTAGTCGGGAATCTCATCATCTTGGGAGAGATCATCCCGCAGCTCATTGTCTTCTTCGCTGGTGACGACTCTTCTAAAGACACCGTCTCACGATCGACAGGTCAAGGTCACACGATATTGACCGATCGACATTACGTCCTCTTAGTCTGCTGTCTGGTCTTCCTGCCACTCAGCTTCGCCCAGAACATCTCTAAATTCAAGATCAATTCCTTTCTGTCCATCGCATCGATATTGGGGCTGGTCATCGTGCTGTTCGTGCAGGTGATCCCCCGTCTCGATCATCATGATCATGTTCCATCAGGTGACGTTCGTGAGAGAGAGGTATGATCCACAACCACCGGAAGATCTCTACAGAAACCACGTCAATCCAACTGATTTCATGGCCGTGAGTTTATTCTTTTTTTCATCGATCGAGTGCGTTTTCATCTTATTGAATCATCTCAGGCCTTCGGTGGGCTGAGTTATTTGTTTGTGTGTCACGATCTCAGCTTCAACGTCTTCGGTTCACTGAGAGACGCCACGCGGAGCAAATGGTACAACGTCAACGGCATCGTCATGATCATGACCGTAATCACTTTCGCCGTGCAGAGCTATTCAGGTGAATCATCGTCTCGTCTTCTATTCCACCACGCAACCGTGTTCGATCCACTATCTCCTAATCATATGAAAGGGTTCTTCTTATTCTATCACGACGTCAAGTCGAACATCTTATCCAATTTCTCGGCCACAGATGTTCCTGCCAACGTGGCTCGAATCTTATTGGTCTTGACCATTCTCATCTCCGTACCTTATCAATGGTGACCTCTCCTCTCCTCTCTCTCTTACTCTTCACAGCTTCATGCCCAGAGTGTCCCTCTATTCGGTGGCGACCCTTTTCTTCGGTTCACCGAAGACAAACACGGGGGCAAAGATAGTCAACACCGTCATCACTCTCATCGTCGTCCTCTCTGCTCTCCTCATCGCAGAGTTTGTCACCGATTTGGGTAAAATCTACGGTCTGGTGAGTCTGATCCATCTACAACTCTCCCTGACTTGAACAGGCAGGAGGAGTCGCCGCAGCTGCCATCGCTTTCGTCTTCCCGCCACTCTTGTTCTTGAAGTTAGAGAAGGGAGGTCTACTCGCCCCGAAGAAGATCGTCGCCGCCATCGTTCTTGTCATCGGCATCATCATTATGGTCACATCGACGACATCGAGTCTATACAATATCTACATCGATTGGAAGACTTCCACGTCGGCTGGAATTTCTGCACGTCGATCAGTGGAATCGTAGCGATAAAAATACTGCGTAATGTTATTTTCAACCACGAACGAAGAACACCTCTCCATGTGTCTGCTGCATCACAAATTGCAGATAGATGAAAGGAGTGAGAATGTATAACCGCGTGCTAAGAATGTCAAGTTTTTGCTGATAACACAGAGTGACGAAGATGTTGAGATGGTGATATACAAACAGATCTAGATGATAAGATCAAACTTGTTGAATGAAACAGAGACGGGACTGTGTGAAACATTTTTGAATCAGCATTCATCGCTGCAAAGGTGGCATCGAACGGTCTTCCTTGGGATAGTCATGTCACAGATAAATGAAGAAGAACAGAAGAATTGTGTGAATCCCTCTACTACAATCAATTAGTGTGTTCGTTGCTCAGATATTGGACTCGACTTGGGAGATCTGATGCTTTTGGCGAGTGATCCATACCTGGCTCTCGTTCTCTCGGTTGCGATGAGCTCACCTGAAACAGAACGTGTATAGATCAAGTGATGTCTTATTCAAGGGAGAAGGATCAGAGTCTCAGAAAGAGATCCCATCCCATCTAGAAGACATCGGCATCGGAATGTACCATCAGTCTGCCACCAAGAAGAACAAGGAGACCTGGACCCGTAGGGCGGATCGCCCGGTCACGTGACTCCAAAAATCCGGCGGATTTTTCGTTTTTACGGTTGTTAACGTCACAAACACGTTAAAGCGCCGAAGAAGGAGGACTGAAACGGTTAGTGGTTCCGGCAAATCATTTTCTGCTCAGCACACAGAGGAACAAGCCAACAACAGCCTCACAGCCACAACAACCATGGAACATCCTCACTTGGATCTTCACTGAGACACAAGTCGCAACGGCCGAATGCCTTCCTCCACAAGCTCTCTTCCGAACAAGAACACATGGGCTCAGATCTCTTTTGATCAACAACACATGGGCTTACCTGCTCTTTGGAACCTCACTGGGAGCCAAGCTCTTCACTGCCCCACCGATTGTGACAAGATCAACACTGGAATCTTCCATCTGGGCACCACAACAACTACACAAGAGGAGTCTCACAGTGCACGAGAGAAGACAAGAACGTGTCCCCAGCCACTTCCAACGACCAAGTCAAACGACAGTGATCACAAAGTAGCGTCAGCTCTCCTTTCGAGGATGAACACAGACTGTTGTCCCTGACTTGGCGATGTGAGGTGACGAGGCTGCTATCAGGAGTCAGACCGACAACCGCTGGATGATGTACGGCTAGTATGCCTTCGGGCAGAAGAGCGTATGTCCTCGCATCGACCGCACAGATGATGAAGTCACGAAAGCGACAGAATCTGGCCGGAGTGGAGCAACCCTTTCGAGGGTCTCTACGGTGAAGGCAGGCGAGTGTCTGACGAGGCTGTGGTGTACGGAGTATGGCCGTACCCAGCCCAGGTAGAGCATCGGCGTTCCTACTCTTTCTCTCTGTGCCGTGAGACAATCACTGACACACATACTGCGGACGAAGATGACGACTCTGAATAAATTGAACTGGGTCGGATCTGTTTTCCTTCGTTTTGTCTTTCTCTCATTCCAACTCAACTTTGTGTTTGAGATGACGAAGGGTCGTACATCAGTCTTCGTCATACCTAGAGGGAGTGGTGATATCGATAGAGCTGTAGAGCCCTCCGCTTCATCACCGAATGAAGCCGATGTGTGGTAGCTCCTACCAGCGCATCGTGATCAACAAAGATATCTTCATCTTCCTTTTATTTCATCCGTAGAGGGAGGCGGCGATGGCCATCTGAAGTTGTTCGTCTTCGTCCATGTCCGCATGAGAAGATGAAATGTGTGAGTCCGTCTCCAGTGTCCTCAGAGAAGCTTTGATCGCCTTCTGCATGTCATCATCATCATCATCACTCGGTTCTACATCTACCCCGAGTCAGACTTTCAAGATCCATCTCTCCGTCTTCACCTTCAGGCTCGATGGCAACTTTCACCTTCTTCGTCTTCTGTGTCTCCTCCTTCTCTGGTGCCGGCCTCAACTTCTCTCTCTCTTTCGCCTCTTTCAGAGCCTTCTCTCTCTGCTTGGCGGCAGCTTCGAGTGAGATCTTTGACTCCAGATCGTCGAGATCTTCTTTCGAGATGTCTAGATCCTGCGAGACATCTTGAGCGTTCGGCTTGATTTTCTTCTGCTTGGTTGAGATCTTCTTGTTGTGGATGAGGGGATTCTGTCGTGAGTTCAGTAAAGCTTCGAGGTTGTCGTCATGGAGATGAAGAGGTGACACGTCCGTGATGAGATGATGATGATGTCCATGATGAAGATGAACTCACGGTCCAATCTTCTGCGGCAGAGATGAGAGCGTCGTGTAATCTCTTCGACACTGCCGAGTGGTTTGTGATCTGAGAGTGTCGATCGCACACGCTCTTGATCGAATCCTCCGTCTCCTCCACTTGGATCAACTTTGACAATTCCTCCGTGTTTTCCTCCAATTTGAACTGCAGGGCCTCGAATATATCTTCTCACGGTCAGTGACGTCACGTGACGTCATCATATCACTCTTGTTGACGTAAGGTGTCATGGTGGGTCTGAAATAGCCGAACGCGTAAGAGAATTCCAACACCCTTCGGTTGGCCAACAGTTGATTGACTGCATTGATGTAAAAGTCTGGCTTCACCCTGTATTCCTCCATGAAGGTAAATATGACCTCCACCACACTGTCTGCCGTGTCCAACAATTTCTTCTCTATCTTAGAGGACCTCACGTGCTGCAGAGCTCGATCGGAGTAGAACTTGAATCTCTTGTACTCGTCTCTCTTCTCTAATACGGTCGAGTCCTCTTCGGAGAATTGATTGCACTTGTGGGAGCCGTAGCCGTCTGTTCCTCCCATGTCTCCGTTACCAAATTTTCCCATGCAGAGCCAGCAGAAGTGATAGTGACATTTCGCACAAGTCATGTGATTGCATCCGTCGTTCTTTTGAATGGGAGACTTACAGTGAGGACAAGGTCTGAAGTCATCGCATCAGATGACGTCGAGAGTGAACGATGATCACCTGCTGATGGCGGCAATGTATGTCTCGGCCATGTCTTCGTCTTCTGACCCGCATTTCTTCTTCCACAGAGAGATCATCTCACAAGTGGCGGGACGGTGATCTACGTTGAGGCAGCGGAAGCAAAATTTGTTACCACAAACACATTCCACTGCTTCGTTGTGTTGTGCGTTGGCTTCGTTCAAGCAGATGGCATGATCACAACCTGAAGGAGTCTCAATTTTTAGAAATAAAGTGGAATAAAACGGATCGAGTCATCACCTGGAGCAGTGCACCACTTGTAACGTGTGTTCTCTTCTACGTAACTCTTGACCATGGACTGATAGAATCTCTCTTCAGCCTCTTTGTCTTGCAGTAACTTGAACACCATGGACTCATCGATCACCATCGTACATTTCTTCTTTCCGTTCATTCCAGGGCAATGGATGAGTGTCTATTTTACATCAGATCGCCACCATCGAGATGTTCTGGATGTGCATCATCACCTTCATCTCTTTCACTTCGACAGCTAAGAAATCCTTCCAACAATCTTGACAGAGGGCATGACCGCACAAGAGAGCAGAAGACTCGGCTACGGGGATGGTGTCGAAACAAATGAAGCAGTCGATCTCTTTGGGTAGAGTTGCCTTCACTCGAGAGAATTCAGAGGGAGTTGGAACGTCTTTCTCTTTGCAGACTTTTTCTGGATTGTCCGTGAAATCGACGAGCAGCTTCTGATCGTCCCACTGCGATGAGAATCAATGATCGAGAACGGATCGAACTGAGATGTGAAAAGACGTACTCGATAACCGGCGAGGAGGATACGAGCGTAGCCTGGAGGTAGTGAGGTGACTCCAGAGACATGTTCTACCGTCTCCTTCTGTTTTTGTGCTATGATCGTGAAAGATTGACACGTATACGGACGTCCTGTTGATATTAGGAGAGTCGAATGAATAATGGTCGCACCGTGATAAATGTCTTCGAAGGCTTGTTTATGATCGTATAAACCTTCTTCATCGTCCTGCCTCTCGATCTGACTATCTATAGCTTCATCAGAGGAAGTTACATTTTCCATCCATCACCCATCGGATCCGAGTTATAACCATCGTAATCATCCGACCCAAAAGACATCTCACTGCCTTCATCGTCAGACATGTTTAGATGCAAAGTTGATGGATCCGTTTGATCAGAACGCTTTCGAAGAAACGGAAAGCCGAAGGGCACAAAATATTGGGCTCTTCCACGAAAACACGTTTCACATAATCCGTGAGAAATGTAGCCTCAACAGATTGGAAAGACGCTGCCTCAAAAAGCTGAGCCCTTGTAAATCTCGCGACGCCTATTGTTCGCACAAGAAACCATATCAAGAGTCACATTTATCTGTATCCATCCTTCAACATGGACAGCAGAGATCCTTTCGGTTTGGTCTGAACAGGTGTTGTCTTTGGCTTCGCTCTCACTGCGGCTGGCTTGTTGTTGTTGTTGTTGGTGTTCGTCTTCTCTTGAAGCACCGGCGCTTGCTTCTCAAAGTTGATGAGACCACTCGCGGTCGGTGTATTTGTTGCTGTCTTCTGCGTCTTAGTGGCAATTTCCATCCTGCGTCTCTGATGTCTGGCGATGAGACCGCTGTTGCTCAGAGATGTCGGCTTCTTCGTGCGAGTGGCACAGCTCGTCTGCATACATGAGAACCTCTTCATGATGAGATGGATGTCTCACCTGCGATAAGAGGCTGAGCGACTCTTCTGTCATGAGCTTCTCCGGCAGAGGAAGGGACGACATCTGATGACGTCACATCACCATCATCACACGTGAACTCACCAGCTCGGCTCTCTCGGCTCTCATGATGGAAGCGTGTCTCTTCTCCAAGAAATCTTCTTCCTCCTCCTCCTCGGCGTCGTCCCACAGAGAAACGTCCGCCCTCTCTTCCTGGAAGAAGTTGAAGAACTGCGGTGGCTCGTTCTCCTTGTCCGCTCGGCTGCGAGCCGCGCGGTTCAGTTCCTGCGACTCCTCAGTCCCAATTTTCGAGAATCAATTCGAATCAATTCATACCTCGTTGGTCGGCCCCTCGTCATCATCTGAATCAAAGGCAGCACCGCGAGCGTTCTTCTTTCTATTTCTCCAGGCGCCGCGGACGATTCTCAACATCTTCCTCGTCTCTTCAGTATCCTCCATGGCTTCTAATTTCCTGATCTCCTTGGCCAGCTCCTCTGACATCTCTTCCTCCTACCGAAGTGAGTCACGATGAGTCACGATGAGTCACGTGATCCCACCTCTTCGTCACTGTCGGCCAGCATGTTCTTGTCGTATTCGTCCATTCCTTCCTCTTCTTCGTCGTCGCTGCCGCCTGAGAAATGTCGACATGATAATGTGATGGATAATGCGTTGTGAGACTGTGTCGACATTTCTTCTCTCTCACCTGAGCCATCCTCTGACTCTTCGGCCTCCTGCTCGATGATCTCGGCGATTCTCTTCAGTCTCTCCAGTTTCCTCTTTCTCTTCTCCTCGATCTCAGCTGCACTCAATTTCGGAACGGATACGTTCGTGTCTTCCGTGACAGAGACATTGTGATCTGAACAGAGATGAGATGATGAAGTTGATGATGTGATGATGATCGGATACCTTCTGTGGCGGAATCGGCAGACTCTTCATCAGAACCTTCTTCTTCTTCTCCTTCTCCTTCTTCTCCCTCTCCCTCTTCTCCCTCTCCCTCTTCTCCCGACTCCTCCTGAAGACTTCAACGACTGATCGTCTATCTCATCATCACCTCATCACTGCCCTCATCGTGGCTGTCTTCTCCTTCCTCCCCTCCTGCTCCTCCTTCCTCCTCTTCTCCCTCGCTGTCTGATCTCTCTTCCACTGGCTTTTCCATCGTCGAGACATCCATGGTAAGTGTCTGTTGTAGATGTAGCCATCCTGACTCTTCTCCTTCCTTCTCTTTCGTTGTCTCTTCCATCTGTGATTGTGTGTAATGCAAGTGTAGATCGGTCTTAGCCGGTGAAAGATCTTTCTCCGAAATTTCATCCAAGTCCTGGGTACATTCTGTGGGAGCACGGAAGATGGAGGGTGCTGGAAAAATCAGCGAAATTTCCGTCGTCATCTCACCGATCGAGGGCGGCTGGGGGGCCGGTGTCGACGTGATGATTTTCTCGGAAATTTCCGTCACTTCTTCCTCCTCTCTCTCTGGTGAATCTGGCACGACGACCAACAGATCACCCGTTCCATAGTCGAACTCTTCATCGGATGCATCAGGATCATGATCGGGTCCGCTTCGCTCGATATAGAGGGGAGCTTCGGACAGGTTCTTCTCCTTGACGACGGAAGGTCTTTAGAGGTTCAGATGAGATGCATGATGATGGACGGACCTCAGACTCTTGAAGGTGGTCTCTCTTCTCTTCTGCCAGAGGTTGGACAGCTCGGCGACGCCCATTGGAGCGGCTTGAATCTCATCGACCACGATGTCATTCGCTTCCGTCACATCAGATGCAGATGAAGAAAAAGATGAGCTCACAGCGCATGATCTTTGAAGTGTCCATGTGTAAATCTAACATCCTGTCTTCCATACGCTGTTTCCCCTGATTTTTTGAGTCGAACATCGTCATGTCATCGGTTCACATCATCTTCGGACTCTCGTTTGGATTTAGAGGTCTTAGCTCTCTTTGCGGGCTTCTCCTCGCAGATCTTTCTCTGCGCTTCTTCTGCATCTTTCTGCATCCTCTATAAATCGCATGATGTGAGTGTGAATGACTCACGCTGGGGACGTAGCCGTCGTCTTCGTCGTCACCCATGAGGAATCCTTGTGCATTCTCCTTGATGAGCTCCAACAGATCTCTCTCTGGTTTCCTCTTCTGATCATGCAAATTAGATCTTGTGATTGGATCCTGCGATTTCCTCACCTTTGATTTCTTGGGGGTCTTTTCGGGTTTGTCTGCATCATCATCCTTGGTCTTCTTCTTCTTACTTTTTAGCTTCTTCGATTGCTTTTTCTTCTTCTCCGCCTTTTTCTTCTTCTTCTTTTCCTTCTCTTCGTCTACCTTTTCCTCCTCCTCATCTTGATTTCTTTCCTCGGTTTCCATTGGTGTCTGCTCTTTTTCCTCTTCCTCAGATTCTTCGGCCTCCTTCTGTTTCGGCTGTACCTTCTTTGATGTCGCCTGCGCCGTATCAGTATCATCGAATCGGGACGATTCGCAAACCTCAATGTGTCTCTCCATCTCTCGGGTCTCAGCTTTGTCTGGAACTTCTGGCACCACATCTTCCTCTTCATCATTGCCAAACTCCTCCTCCAATTCAAAGTCATCCAATTCCTTCAGCTGATCGGCCATTCTCTTCTGTCGTAGTTCTTCCTCTCTAGTCACAGTGGGAGTCGCCTTTACCTTCTGCTGGGCTACGTTCTCATTTTCCTCTTCCTCTGAAGATTCCCCTTGACTCGATACCTCCATCTCCTTCTCTTCAGAGGTGAAGATGTCGTCCAATGCGACCATCTTGGCTCTGTTTGCTGTGGTTTGAATTTGAAGAGGATTTCAAACGGTCTGTGGCGGGAAAATGAATTCTCGGTGTAAAGAGAATAAATCCTGAAAAAGCGAGAATATCACAAAGACGGACACCTCATGTGGAGTAGAACATGAGACGACAGTTGATTTTCTTAATCCCCCTATTGCTGCTCTATACCTCGGTGGGAGGCGATACTTGCCAATGGACTCCATCTCAGTGTCGAATCACTGCGAATGTGACCAACAACTCGACGAATACGACAGAGCCTTCGTTCAATAATTCCAAATGCTGGAGCTGCGACCACGTGCCCACTTCTAACGATTCGATGGTCATCATCGGCGATACCATCACATTCCACAACAACAGCCAATATCGATCCATTCTTCTTCAAAAGTAAGTTGAATTCTCTTGTCGGTTTCTAATCTCCGATAAGGGCCTCTCTTTTTGGGAATGTGACCGTGATAACGGAATCAATTCAGATGTCCAATGACTCGAAACTGCAACTCACTCATTTGCAATCAACAACAATGTCCATTGACCAATCATCGATCGACATCCCCGATGTTCTTTCAACTGATGCAAGCATTCGATCATCACAATTGAAGATATCGAATTCATGGAGCTTTAATCAAGCAGAGTTATCATCTCACTCCACAATCGGTGCGTATGACTATAGTCATAAAACGATTTGATTCATTGTGAAATCACAGATGGTGGAAACACTACCGGCGCCAGATTGATAGTCCAACAATCTAAAACAAATTTCCAACGTCTCATCCTGAGCGATCTACTCTCCCTTTCTTCCAGCTCAGAGGTGATCTCATGATGATGGACATCATGTGAACTCACCTCCACAGATGAATCAAGCCTTCTTGTCTTGCCATCAATTGAATTCTTCGACATCCTCTCTGCAAGTTGATTCGAATGTCGAGAATTTGGTTTTCATGCACTTGTCTGATTCATCCATCCGTGAGTCCTCATCCTGCCGATCAAGAGTCATCGTCAAGAGGATATCTCTCTGATTCACAACAGGTGTGAGTGGGATCTTGACGATGCAAGCTGACGCCCGAATCTTCTTGGAGAGTTCTAATGTGACGGCGAAAAGCCTGAACCAGATCGCTGGATCTACAACTCTTCTGCAAGCCAATTCGTCAAGATTCGATGTCACTACCGTACAAAACGTGGTAGCCCTCAATCTGAAAGATTCGCATTTCGGTGAGTTTTCACTCGAATCTACGTCGGAATCTGACGGTCAACAGCCGCGATCGACGTTCGTACGAAGTCTCTCACTTGTCTCAATTCCCAAGCCAAAATCGATACACTCAAAGTCAATACGGTCAGCTGTGGGCAGTCATCAGAGGTCACTGCCAGTAAGACTGATGCAGACACCGTACAATTGTCTTCTCAATGCAATTGGAAGGGTGTCAATCTGACTGCCAGCCGAGTCGTTGTAGATCACTCCACCCTGAGTGAGTACCTCGATGTTTTATCGCATTGAGACGCGAAGGTCTGGACGATCACTTGCAATCTACAACGTTCACCTCTGCCGATTCGGACCTCTCGTTGAATGTGTTGAACAGCGACGACATCACCATAGAAGGTGTCTCCCTACAACTGACATCCATGCACGGCAAACAGATGTTGATGACGTCATCAAACGTCACTTCATCTTCTCTCATGGCGACTGATCTGGAGATGCTCGAATCGAGAGCGGGTGAGCGTTCAAATTTTAAATCTCCCGCTCAATTCGACAGTTTTGGATGAGATGACGGTGAATCACTTGAGCCTGAACAATCTCTCCATCATCACTGTACCTATGATGCAGGTAACCATGGTGATCCCACTCTTCTTCTGACCACCGACAGGTGGATGAGTTCCAATCGGTGGGAGGATCGATCAAGACGAATTCGATCACTCTACAACGAGGCGGAACGAGCACGATCGAGACGCTAGGCATGACGCCGTACACTCGAAATAGCCCCATATCCTTTTACGTCATGAAAGAACATCGATTGAGGGGAACTCTGTCTTCACCTCACTTGCAATTCTCCTCCATCGGTGCGTCCATTCTTTTATTTAGATTTATTCTTCTGACGAGTGAAAGGTGCCAGCTTATCTGTGGACATCCAACAGTCGAGCAGTATCACCCTCACAAAGTGAAATCTCATCAGAAACTCGTCGAAACTTCATCGATCCGACTGACACGCGTAAGGTGGACTACCGTACACGGTCCCTCCCGCACTCTATCCACGACAAATTTCATCATCAGTGACACGACATTTTCACGTGCATCTACAATGATAGACACCTTTGTCGCCGATCTGTCAGCCAGCGAGAGTGGTCTCATCAGTGGTAACTTATCTCTACCCTACAAGCCCATCAACCAACAGAATTCCATCGAGATTCGACTCAAAGGTGATGACGTGTGATGACGTCACGATTTACGTGGAGCAGGAAAGTGGGTGTTGGACGATCCCAACGTGAATTCACCTCAGACGAGTGGAATGATCAAGGCGGGGGATTCAACCTGGAACGTCAGAAGGAGAGTCAATTGGAATCTGGTCTACGTCAATGTAGACACACTCAACATCTCCTGCGACGGTGGTGAGATTTTCACATCGTCGATGTGCATCGCATCCATCGTCACATCGTGGGATGAACATCGATGATGTTGAAGAGAGACAGAGAAACAGTGCAGTGATTCGGAGGCCATGATCGCAGCGTTCGATTGTAACATCTACCTGAAGAATCTAAAATTAGACATCAACTATATTCCACCCAAGGGTTCCATCAGCATCGTCTACGCCCTAGCCGTGTCACAGGTGACGTCATCACGTGACCGTGTCACACGGTCACATTGAAATGAAACAGTTCTACAACTCGAATATCACGGGAGTTTTCGCATGTCCCAGCGTAGAGCGGATTTTGACTACCATCTACACCATCATGGTGCGTCCATCTACAACGCCATTTTCTCATCTCTTCAGTTCCAATACAAATTAGACCAAGCCTTCACGACCACGTCACCCCTCATCAGTTGGACTGAAGATCAGAAAGATATCTTAGTTCAGCCCAACGATATCTTCAACGACGGTCTCTGTGGTATCAAGATCCACTCCCTGCACATCAATTACAAGAACAAACTCTACACTACAACCGGCCAATCGATCATCGTTCCTTACGATGAGAAGAACTCCTGCGAACCACCCTTGATCTACTACTGGTCGGCCGGAACGACTCCGAAATGTCGGTGAAATTTCGGAAGACGAATCTGACTCGTTGTAGACGACTACAAGGTTACTTCGACGAACGCGAGTGCGGTGGTAGAACCGAAGGCCATCAAACAAGCCGTATCGAATGAAACATTCAAATGGGAGGGATCAGAGGTGCGTCTACAACGTTGTAGTCTGACGAAAATGACGTTACGATAGATCCACGACGTCAATATCACTTGGAGATACGAAGAGATGAAGCGAGTGGCTCCATCTTGCCCCCCTCCATCTTACATTCGATTCAAGTATGACAACACGACCACACCTTACGTCAACGTCTCTTCAGAGAACATCCGTCTGTCTTATCCAAAGATATGCAACACGGAGAAGGTGATGATGAAGATGATGCACGATGGAGATGGTTGATGGTGTTGATGATGAAGCAGGTGGTGTACCAATTGGTGTGGATGATCAATGGAATGCAATACGAGAATGGATGGAGTCAATACAGTCAATACATACTACCACAAGCTCCTCCCACCCTGCAGTGGAGACAAGAAGGGAATTCGTGGACCAGCCGCATTGCAGTGACTTACGATTGTGGTGATTGCAGTGACGTCAGGGCTCACATTCGTCTCAACAACTCTCAAGTTCTATATCAAGTGAGCTCATTCACATCATCATCTACCACATCATCACATCATCATTTAGTACATCATCACATCTTCGCATCATCATCCTACAATCATGATCTCATGTCAACATCGACATCACGATCATCATCTCATCTTCTATAGAAAACGGAACCGCATAGCCAAGGAGAGGCAGCCTTCGATGTCTCGGGAGGTCATCACTCTAAATTCCATGCATCGGTCATCTGTGATTATCAAGGCGTTCTCAACGTATCGTCTCCTCCCCTCGATTTCCAAACGAGTCGACAGCTGCAGTGGCCAGCCTTTGTCTTTCCCCTCATCCTCTTTCTCATCTCCCTCGTTGTCATCTGGACCTTCAGGAAGTTGAGAACGTACCGAAAGAGGAGAGGGTACATCGTCGTGAATGGAGGACATTACCACGCGGATGATTCACTGATTGTCGATCGATAAAATGAGAGAGATGGAGTCGTCATTTATCACGTGATTTAGTGTTGGAGATGATGATTGGGTACAGATTGAGTTGTGATTAGAAGCGATCGCCCTCGATTGGCTTTTGTTTTGGCTTTTGCATTGCCATTCCTACTTTGGGTGAGACACATTCGCTCCATCGCTCGAAGTCTTTCCAACAATAGAGAGGTGGCCGCAGGGTCTGTACTCCGTCCATACACTTTAAAAGAGTCTCCGTGTCTCTGATGTCGATCAACTGCATTACAGTGCGAATAATCACCTTGGACATACAGATCTACCGATGCAATAGAGGGTATCTTCGGATACTTTCTTACATCTGTTTCTCTCTGACATGTCTTGGTTCAATCCACCCGTAAGACCCCTCCTCTGGCATACATAGTTCTCTTCAACGAGTTTCTTACACGAAGGATATTCTCTCAGGAACGCAATCTTCTGATCCTGAAATGCCTCTAGAGCGTTGAGTATCTGATCGCTCTGATCTGAGTCTCTCATCGACATCTTGAAGATCTGATCTGTGGTAAAAGATTTTGGAAGGGTCACGTGACACCATCTCTTCCTCCACAGCTGTGACCACATGATAAAGACGTCACACCGAACACGAACAGTGGTCTTGGACTTGGCTAAAAAGAAAGAGTTACAGCTGCTGATTTATCGATTACAGTGTGGCCACGATCTCCTTGTAGTAAGTGATGGACTCGAGGTAGTAGTAGTCTCCCCACGAGATTCCAGTGTTCTGCTTGTTGGCGGGAACGTCTCTCGATCCCTGTCTCAGAAGAGACTGCCACGTGTGGTCGGTCGAGTTGAGGTAAGGTGAGCTGGACATCTCCTTCATCAGGTAGTGTGCCTTCTCAAAGTAGATCGAATCTGCTGGCTTGTCCTCTGTCAGAGCCATGCGTAAGAGACCGGCGAGAAGAGGAGCTGAAGCAGAGGTGTCTCTGGGCTTGTTCCTGAGAAGGATGAGTGATGATGTTGACTCGATCGTGCTCACTTGTCCGGATCATCAAAGTCCCAGACGGCGACGTAAGAGCCGTCGGCGGCGGGGAGCTGGTGGTCGATCCAGTATTGAGTCACTTGCTCGAAGAGCTGCTTGAACTCTGGCAGCTGTGTCCACTTGTACATGTAGGCGTAACCGTAGACGAGCCAGGCGTGACCTCTGCCCCAAGTGCTGAAGGCAGAGTATCTGTTGGAATTTAATGATTGCGTTGTAGATGGATGTCTCACCCCTGCTGAGTTCCTCTCACGAGGGGTCGACCGTTGGTGACGGACATGTCTAAGACGTGGAAGGATCCTCCGTCTTCTCTCAAGAACCATTTGGCCGTGTTGCGAGCATGATCGAGAGCGATCTTCTGGAAGGTGGCGTTGCCGGTGAGCTTGTGGGCTACAAGGAGGAGCTCGAGATTCATCATGTTGTCGGTGATGACTGTGGATATTCGATCAGACAACGAGTTGATGGATGATGTCAATCACCTTGATATGTGTTGGCTCGAGTTGACCACGACATGATAAGTTCAACGGCTGGGTTGTAACGAGTGGAGAGAGCAGCGGCAGCATTGACAAGGATCTGCTCCATGGAGGTGTTTCCGGTGAACTTGTAGTTGTTGCCGTAGATCGTCATGCAGATCATTCCCACGTCGTGAGAGTTAGTTCTGAACTGGTTGGATAAGAAGTATTCCTGATGAAATGATTAACATTCAAAATTGTCAATTCACGAATCATCCTCCATACCTGAAGACGGCTACCCTCGTCGAACCACTTCTGCTTCTTTCCGGTCAACTCATAGAGCATCCATGCACTGCCGACTCCGTAGTTGCTTCCCCACGATTCGTGATTGTTGTAATCTCCGGTAGACCAGAGACCATCTGTTCCGGTTGTCTGTGGGTATGGCTTGTCTTTGCCGTATTGGATGTTGTCCAGCCACAGCTGCTCCTGAGCCTCAGCATACGCAATGATGTCGGTGAAGTCGACTGGCTCAAAGTTGGCAGGAAGGGCGCTGACACCAACGATGGCCAAAAGGACAAGAAGGGCGGTGCACCTCATGTTTCCCCGAGTGAAAGTAAAATGTATCTCATCACGAGAAACCCTCTTCTAGAAGTTCCATCTCTATTTAGACTTCTCACCTTCTCAGCTTCTCTCTCATCAATCTTCCATATGTCCTGGGGCGTGGGAGGCTTGGTGACGACGAACGAGCATATTTACTTCGCATATTCTCCTTATTTTGACCCCAGCCGACGCTCAACCGTCTTCAGGGATAGGGGTCTGATGCCAGGTGAGAATGTCAAAAATGTGTGGGAGCGCGCCTAACGGAGAATTATTGATAGCAAATATCTTCTTGGAAGAAGAACGAGGAATCTGAGAGCCCGACAGTCAGCTCTTCTGAGTTGCGAAGTCATTTTTCTCTCTACCGAGTATCGAGTGCAAGCATGAGAACTTTTGTGGTGAGAAGAGCATCATCACTTTAGACCTCTTCTGACGAAGATAGCTTCTCGTTGCCTCTCTGGCTGTCGCTGCCGCCTGGACCCCATATGATTATCGCCCAGCATATGCTCGCGCAGCCACTAAGGTCAAGGCCACCCTCTCTTCTGGTCTGCCACAGAATTTCCCCGTGAAGACGACACAAGATGGAACGAGTTGGATCACTACCACCAACACATCGAGAACTCAGGGTTACTCTGCCGGTCTCGGCTGGCTCCTCTTTGAGGCCACCAACAACTCTGCCTGGTACGATCTCGCTGTCAACGCACAGTCCGGCCAGACTGCATCTGGTTTTGACATCGGTCTCATCTCCAGTGTATCATACGGTAATCAATATCGCCTTTTGCAAACCCCCGCCGCCCTCACTGCATTGAAGAGCGCCGCCACGAAGATGAATGCCAACTACAAGCCCACCGTATCATTCATCGCCTCTCGTGCCGCCGTTTACAACGCCAAGTTCGCCGCCCTCTTCGCCGAGAACATCGCCGATCTTCAGACGTTCTGGATCCTCCAATCCGCCAATGCATTAGACGCCACTCAATACAAGGTCGCCGTCAACACGACCAAGACCCATCTGGCTCAGACCCTCAGAAGCGATGGCTCTACATGGCAACTCGTCGAGATGAACTTTCAAAAGTTTTACGTCGTTGGAACGAGAGGAACCGTCACCGGCTGGGACGGTGATTCATCATCATCTAGAACCCAAGCCTTCGTCGTCCTTGGTCTCGCACTCGCCGCTGCCGGCACCGGTGACTCCACTTACTTCAAGGCCGCCACCGCTGCCGCCGATTACCTCATCCAGAAGACAAACGGATCGGTTCCCTACTTTGACGTGTCCGTCCAAACCCAGACGGACTCTTCTGCCGCCGCCGTCTTCTCTGCTGCCCTGTTGACTCTGTCGGCCAGCATACAAGAGACTACTTCTGGAAAGTACTTCCAAGCTGCCGACAGCCTCCTCAAGCAGCTCGAGGCTGGCTACACGGCCGGACCCAACCAAGTGTCCCTCCTGAACGGAGGAGTCTTCAACTGGCAGGCTGGTGATGTCAACACCGGTCTCATCGAGGGAGACTACTGGTATGTCAAGGTGAGATTTGAATTTCGAATCGAGCGGGAAATGACGACGGCAGGCTCTCAACCTGTATTCCAGAGCGGTGCCCGCATCTAGCCTGCCAGCCACCTCTTCGACTTCATCTACAACGAGCTCCACCTCGTCGACCTCTTCCACCACCTCTTCGACCTCTTCCACCACCTCGTCGACTTCGTCTACAACGAGCTCCACCACATCCTCTACAACGAGCTCTACCACCTCGTCTACAACGGCCGCCCCCACGTCGAGCAGCACTTCCGCCCTGACCACTTCATCCTCGGCTGCCTCCACCGTTCCCACCAAATCCGCCGTAGTGACCGCTGCTCAAGACGTAACGGTGAGTAACGGCTGTCACTCCTCGTCTGAAGGTCTCCAGGTCTTCAAGTTCGTCCTCAACCTCTTCGACAAGGAGATCTTCATCTCCATCATCGCTTCCGTCAGCAAGGTCAAGAGATCCGCCATCGTCATCATCAGTGAGTCGTTCGATCTACAACCAGCCAACTCATGTCTCTTCAGGCGTCACTTCCAACAAGAGATCCGACGTCGCCGTCGATTTTTACCTCGCCGACGATTCTGAGGCTGACATGTCGGCCGCCACTGCCTCTCTTCAAGACGCAGCCTCTCAGGCTCAGGCTAACCCCAGCTCGAACCCCTTCGTCGAGGCTGCCGCCAGCTTGAACGTCACCGCCTTCAGCGTGTCCGATTTCAGTCAGTCGACCCAAATGGCCACCTTCACTCAGTCGGCTACCGTGGCCGATGCTCCCACTTACACCGGGCCGATCGACACGACACCAGGAAATGTCGTGGGAGCCGCAGAACAGAAGATGATCTCTTGGATCGTCGCCCTTCTGTCTATCTTCTTGGTTCTGTATTGATAAAGTTGGTATGTTAGTTTGAAGAACGTCTATAACATGATGATCGTCGTGAGATGAAGTGGATGTTAAAACTTGAGCGTGTGAGATGGGATGGACGGTGAATTGGAATAGACGAACGGGCGGTCGAATGGAGTCCGACGGAAAAGGTGATGTTCGATGAAAAGAGATGATGTTGACGACAAGTGGAGCGCCTTGTGAGAGTGACTATGTTGACAGACCGTATCGGATATAATCACAAAGAATACGTACCGAAGTAGGACACAATCGACCCTCTTTGTACGGAAGTGACGATGTTGACGTCCTGAACTTTGCAATCCTGAACCACAGCAACAAGCTGCAGCTTTTTTTTCGAAATGTGGCCTCGTCTGCCGCTTTATCAGCCACAGGGGACCCAGGTGGATCTAAAGGTGAGAGATGGATCTGAGATGATGAATAATCGATGAAATCTCCAAGCAACGAGCGGATTAGTCCTTCCGGTCGTTGATCGTAACTCGGCCTCTGAATGATAAAGAGATGGGCGATGGGGAAACGAGTAGAATGGAGGAGATGTGCGAGCTACCTCTGTCCATGACCCGATCGGAGGAGGGGTCTGGGTTCATGTCCTCCAAGAAAAAATCGTGGAGGCATACGTTAGCCGTTGTCCTCAAGGCAATCAAAGGGAATCAATTTGTATGGGCCACTTTCGGTAGCATTGCTGCTACTCTCGTCAATCTGTTTTTCCTATGGTGAGCCCTCGTATCATGTGCATGTTTATTCAACAGGAATAGGATATCCAATGACTTCTACAAGATGTCTAACACTTATTTTACTGTTTCTGTGTGCTTGCTGATTTTCTGCACATTTTGTTTTGCACAAGCCAGTCGATCAGACGGGTTCTTTATGACTGTTGGTATCGGCTATGGCTTAGTGGCACTCCTTCTCATTGTCGGTCGAGGTATATTGAAATCATCGTCAATTTAGCACCTTCCAAATTGAATCTCTTTCAGGACTCCAAGCAAAGATCATCTACCTCGCTGCAGATAACGATCAATTTGATTCTTGGCAACAGGTGACATCTCATTTACAAGCCCACTCCTAACCCCTTCAGATCGAGATGGTCGTTCGATTGACGGAGTTGATGTCCATCATGACCGGACTCTTTTTAGCGCGCCGAACATTCAAGGTGAGCCCACCAGCCATCATCACATCACCTTCACATCGTCATATCACCTTTGTGATCTTCACCAGGGATGGATACCCTTCATACTCACCGCACTGAGCAACATCATCTTCTTAGTCTTCATCCTCCTCTCCATCTGCTATTGGAACATCTACCCCACTTGCGCTCAACGAATCGACTACAGCGATGGCAGTTATGTCTACAAGGCCACCATATTTCGGTGAGAATCTATTTTCACCATCACGTGCATCATGCTCACGATCGACTCAGACGTGTGGCTTCTGCTACGTGGTGTCTTTGGTTCTCACTGTGTCTGGGGATTCTAGTTTACAGGAGAAAGTGTTTCTCCAAGAACGTCTTCATCTATCTGTGCATCGCACTCGTCCTTCGTATCTTCAATCTCATCATCAACGCACAAGTGAGTCCCATCATCATCATCATCATCATGCCACAAGAGGTGGACTCAAGATGTTCAGATCAATTATTTCGATAACAACGTGGTGGACGTACTACAGTTATCTACACGTCTGGCTTCATTCATCTTCATCTACATGTCAGTCGGTACGTACGTGCTGAGAAACCCCATGGATTCTCTCTTCCACTCTCTCGATCTACAACAGACTGCACTGAAGAATCAGATGATATTGGTATCATGGATGATCGATCAGGTGACATTCTTCAGCTAAAGATGACACAGTGAAATAATAGCTGAAGCTTCGGACAGGTTCCATCCATCGCGATATTATTAGATCCGAAGGCGAACATCAACCGAGTCAACGCCAGGGCGACGGAGGTGGCTCGTTGTAGATGGATTGTATCCCTGACGGACGGCAGAGTCTAAAATGTACGCCCATCAATGTTCTGGGTACAAGTCTGTTTGATTTTATCCGTTTTCAAGATGAAGCGGAGAGGGATCACGTGATCGGAAAATTCAATCAATTAGTCAGGTGAGTGTCACCTGTCACCTGTCACACGTCAAATTGACACGTCTACAGCGAGGATGTGAACGATGTTCTAGTGGTGAAGACTTTCTCGACGAAGAATGAAGAGAGGAGAGTCATCGAGTGGACGTTCAAACTCATCAAACATGGCGTCACCGAGCAGACTCCCACTTTCAACAAGCGCAGCGCCTCTTCTTTCGAATATTGGGCGAAAGAGCAGGTGATGATGATGATCTGATGATGATCTGATGATGATGAATAGAGCTCTGTGTTATGTTTGGGGAGAGATATGACAAATGAAATGGAGAAGGAAAGATTATTAGAAGAGGCCAGAACCAATGCGGAGAGATTAGTCAGCATGCAAGAGAATTTCGTCTCGAATACGAGTCACGAGGTGATGACACCTAGAAATTCCGTTAAAATTGACCGAAACTTCAAGTTACGTACACCGCTGAATTGCATCGTGGGAGTGACAGATCTCTTGTTGCTGCAGAAGAAGAAAGATGAAACGACAGATCTGATCACCATGATCAAGACTTCAGCCAATTCTCTCTTGGCGCTGATCAACGACTTATTAGAGGTGACACACGAACGACTCAACCACTCTGACTCGTTGTAGTTTGCCAAACTGAAGCAAGGCAAGATGAAACTCAAGTACAACGACGTGGACTTGAGACAGTTCATCGAAAATTGCATCATGTCTCTAGGTGTCCTCTATGACAAGGGAAATCTAGATCTGTGCTACTGGGTTCACAAAGAGTGTCCTTACATCGTTCGAACGGACGAGAACCGTCTGCGTCAAGTCATCTTCAACATCCTCAGGTGAAGAGACTTTCAGACCCTCAGACCACCTGACGTCACCACAGCAACGCCGTCAAGTTCACGCCGTCGGGACAGATCACCATGATCGTGAGGCCGACTGGACCTCACACTCTGGAGTTTGACATATCGGATTCTGGAGTTGGAATGACAGCGGAAGATCTGTCGCAGCTGTTCTCGAGATTCTTTCAGTCTGAAAGTCACGACATGGAGAGGAGGATCGGTACGGGTATCGGGCTGTCGATTTCGAAACAGTTGGTACAGCTGATGGTGAGCGTTGTAGATGGAAGATTCGAGGAAGATTGACGTGAGTAGGGAGGGGATATCACGGTGACGAGTCAGAAGGGTGTGGGTGAGTTCCATTTCGATGAAACGTACATCATACATACTAGGGACCACATTCAAATTCACCATCGATATCAATCCACAAGAACAACCATTGGGACTCGACAGCAGTTCTTCCGTGAGATTTCATCGAGATTTCATCAGCGATTGACTCGTTGTAGGTCAGGAGAACCAGATCGAATTCGAGGCCCGTGACGCCGAGGGTGCAGGCGGGGCATCACCTCTTCATCTGTCTGAGAAATCAACACGTGGCAGAATTCATCCATCACGCAGTCAACAGCGACCACAAGGTGAAGATTCTCAGAAACTCATGCGAAAATTCGTTGAGATTTCGGCAGATGGAGGTGAAGACGTTCGAGAGCATGACGGAGCTGGGTGATGCCGCACGTAAAGTGAGATTCCATTCTTGAATTGTAGATGCTGAGAGGAGAAGGCAGCGGGGAGGGTGAACATACCCTGCGTCACCATTCTCATCGAGCAGAGTCAACGACATCTACTCGAGTTTTCAGAGTTGAACCTCCTGTGCCAAGCGGGTATCCTCACCCAGGTGAATCGAAATCTGACTCGTTGTAGATTGACTGTATCAGATCATCATGGTCTCCCCCAATTCGGTAGTCCTCGACCAGCATTCGGAGCTTTCCGAGAATATTCCCGCGATGATTCCAGTGGAGTACACGAGAAGGGTGTTCAATGTCACACGGCTGTGTCAGCTGATGAATCACATGGACAGAAAGGCTCAAGTTCAGGCTGCCGCCAGCGCGGTCTACACCGTGCCATCCATCACCTTCCAAGCTTCACCACCCATCATTTTCGCTAAACCAAAGGGAAAGGTGAGATATCTCGTGAGATGTCACGGGTTAATGGAGTGAAACAGGTGCCAGAGAAGGAGCCGTTGACTCAACGAGCATCTGAAATTTCATCGGAAGAGAAAAATGTCGCGAAAACAACGAGCCAAGAGAGACTACTACCGATACCAGACATTGTTCTACAGAACCAGACGAATCTTCTCAGAAATTCCAGCGAGAGAAAGTGGAGCACTGAGAGCGATGCGCCAACGGAGAAGAAAGATCCGAGAAATCTACGCATCCTCGTTGTAGAGGATGATAAGACGAACCAGAAGGTAGAGGGGTGCAATTGAATGAAACTGATTCTTCAGGTCATCCAGTTGATGATGACTCGAATGGGGGGTATCGATCTAAAAATAGCCGAAAATGGAGAAGAGGGCGTCAAGCGATTTTTAGAAGCTCACAACAGCCTACAGCCTTACGACTGTATCTTTATGGATGCTCAGGTGTCATATATGATATCACGATGAATTGTAGATCAACAAGAGAGATGAAAAGACGATAACAAATGAACAGATGCCCATCATGGATGGCTGTAAAGCTACAGCAGAGATTCGGAGATTAGAAGAATTGAGACCAGAACTGGGACACAATCACGTGACGGCTCTGACGGCCAACGCCCTGATGGACGAGAAGGACCAATTATTCAGGACACTTGTGGATGATTACATGACAAAGCCCGTTGGGTATCAGACATTGTTGAACAAGATTCAACTGTTGAGGTGATCTCTTTTGCTTGTCTCATCTTCTCACAAGAAACAGAGATAATGTACATATGAAGGAATAAATTTCAGTGTGTCTACTTGTTGTGTTCATTTGAAGAGGTAAATGATGAGATGTGTGCATTGTTATCCGATTTTGTGGTTTATTTCCATCTTCATCTACCAAATGTCAAGAAGTGACATGACATTACGTTTACAACTGCAATGGCGAGTTGGGATGCCTCTCACCAATCTCAAGAAGGACATTCAATTCAAGTAGACCAAAACAGAGCAGAATTCCTTCCACACTCTGAACTGAGAGCTCCCAATTGCGTATTCTCCCAGAAACTATGTGACACACAACAAAGAGTTACTAGCAATCATGGAGTCCCTCTCTGCCTGGTCCTGGAAGATCTTGTATGACAACTTCTATCAGTCAGTAATTGAGTGTTGTCTGTTCCAATCACTCACAGTATCAGAGCTAAATCGCTTCTGCTGTTTAGCTTTTTGTAAAAATCATCACCAAGAGTACCAAAAAACTTTCAAAAAATCAATCCAACAGCACATAGTGTACTTTCAGAGCACAATGCATCATCCTATAGTTTTCAGAGGCCAAAATACGATTTAGAAAATGTTGTGTATAATTCCTGCCTCTTAGCCACCACCCTTTTTTTTGCTGGGTTGAAGTGTGACAAACTCACCACCAAAGGAGATGACAAGACTGAAGAGGCCTTCAATCTTGAGATCTGGAGGACACTACCATCAACACTGTCCTTACCCTCATCAACAGAATCAAAGACTCTGTTGAAAAATCAGATGTTGACAGAACTGTCACCACTCACACTTCTCCTACTGGAAACAAAGAGAATACCCTTGGTTTATGCAACTTTTGGAGAATACCTATCTTGCTGACACAGACCAACCCCCTGGTCACTGCAGAAACACTTTGATCTACCATTACCAAAATTGTGCATCCCATAAGGACCTGCAGAGACGTTAAATTTTGTGTCTCTGTCTTGTCTTGCAAATTTCGAGTCCATCTTGCAAAAAAATGCTGTGATCTGTCTCTGTCTTGTCTTGCGCAAGACGAGATGGAACAAGATGGGGAATAAGTTTTTGTTTCTGTCTTGTCTCGATTTTTTCTTCAACAGATACCAAGACAGAGACCAAGACAGAAACGTCCATCATGGGTGAGGAGGGGAAAGAGGAGAAGAAGGAATGGAAAGATCCCACGCCAGAAGAAAAGACTGAGGCCTTGCAGCAGAGGATTGAGAGTCATATGAGACAACAAGAGAAGAAGAAATCGATTGTCTGTAGCTACTTTGGACTGCCAACTACAGATGTAGAGAACAACAAGCTTCTCTTTCCTTGTAACATGTGAGATCATTGGAAGGTGAGATTGAAGACAATGCTGACCCTCTATAGGTGTTCCAAGTTGATAGCTTGCAATGCCTCTGGAGCTGCCACTATCACACTCATTTGACATTATGTCACTGCCCATAAAATGCAAATCAGTGGAACACAAACAGGCAAAGAGAAGGGGAAGGAGGATTCAAAAACTGTTCAATGAACATGTGAGTAGAGAATGAGCAGTAACTGTAATGATTCCTGTTGTGCCCAACATTTGACATCATTGACTAATTGGAAAACTCGGAGAAAAGTCAGTGAAAACTCAGTAACCAAGAAACACATTCAATGCATGTTCATTGAAAAGGAACACCTTGGCTTTCTTTGGTTTGAAATCATTCTTTATAAACAGAGACTCATTGAACTGTTTGGTTCTTATGTGGTGACCATACACCACAATTCCTCTCAGTTCTTCACCCTTCTTGAAAGACTAACTATCTCAAGGCCATTGGACAATCTCAAGAATGGATTTCAACTTCCATTGAAATCCTTCGTTCCACCTTCACTACTCACTACAAAGTTTGGGAGAAGACGTGAACAACCTTCTCAACAACTCCTTTGGAGCTTCTGAAGCGGTGGGTATCATATAACAACTTAATTTTCCAAAACTCTAACGTTCAATGCAGAAGATCTTTGCTGATATAGAAGCAGAGGTGAACAAGATCTCCAACAATGACTCCATCAACATATGGCTCCAGGACTGGTCCATATTTTGTCATGTTGATGGTAAGCCACAAGCTGTAGACCCCATCAACCACTGGTTAACCAAACTCAACAGTGCAATTGACCATCACCATTGCCTTGCCAGATGGCTCTCAATGTGCTTTCCTGCCCTGCCATGTACAAGACATGTTTATTGACCAACCTCAGATTCTTCTTGTTCTCCAGTCATCAGGTGTCAAGTCTTTGCCACAATCTCTCAATGTATTGGCTTTCCTCCCTCTCCACTCTTGGTGTATGATCTTGTAAAGAGTTCGTTCCCAGTATCCCTTGAAAAAAGAAAGAATAAACCAAGACAGTCTTGAGACGGTCCAAGACAAGATTTGTTTGTCTTGTCATTGTCTTGTCTTGCAGTTTTGTGAGAGACAAGACGAGATGAGACACCCCCATATCTTGCCTGTGTCTTCACGTTGAGACAGAGACTGTGCTGAGACAGTCTCTGAGACAAGTCTGTTTCTGCAGGTCCTTAGCATCCCACCAACCTTACACCTCTTCCTGTGCTCATTGCAATACATTACAAGCATGAGCACTTATATACACATGAGATATATTCCATTTACATGTTTGAATTGATGACATCTGAAGGACCTGGATGGGTCAAAATGGAAAAAATATGCCAAGGATTGAAGGTATACATTAAGGGAAAAAAGCCAAAAGAGAAGCATAATGCAACAAATGCCAAAATAAAAGATAAGTCGGACTTGGAATGACTAAGTGATTTATGGATGATGTGCATTTATGCACATCATCATAAGTCATCTTAGGAATGGAATGTCAGACTTATCTTTTATTTTGGCGGAATCAGGGCATCTGGTGCATCTGACTGAGTCAGGAGAATGTGGGTTGGAAGCGGTCTGACCCCCTGGTTCCACAGAGTCCCAACAGTTATGACCAGAGGGGCATGTCAAATCTTAGGGAGGGTAGCAGGTCAGTTTTCACACTTTTCCCAGGTAGAAAGACACATGGCCTACACGCTGGTGTAATCTATTTTTTTGTCCGGACGTTCTTATCAGAGAAAAGTGAGAATTACGCTAAATAATAGCGTATGTACGCTAAAATTTAGCGTAATATGCACTTTGCTCAAGTTGGGCATCGTTTTCGTGACCAGTGTGATATACCATTGGAATCAGCGCGTCTCAGAGAGTCAGGATCAGGTCAGTTCAAATCGGTCTGATACCAAATGTATGCATGAGAAACAGGGTCACGTCTGACCTTAGGGATGGCATCAGGTCGAGTCTGACACCATGACCATGTAGAACAACACCTGGCCTACCCAGGAGTGGTATCTGTTTC